>OENT01003713.1:0-10913 GCA_900239685.1 Rotaria macrura | reverse complement strand
TCTAGTATCAATCGAATTTGTACAATTGGATAAATTCCATTTGAACAGTATTTTTCCTTACCCATTTCAATAATTTTCTATTAAGGATACGTTTCTCTTTCAATAAATTTTTGGTGATCAAAGAGAGACAGATTATGTATTACAATATAAGCAAAGATTCTCTTTCCCATCAATTCTCGATAGAAAATTTCTTGAACAACATAAATTTCACTTAACAAAAGAGAATTTTTCATTGATATAACTAATTGTGTTTGTCTTGTTCTCGAAGAATCATTTATCAACAAAAAATTCATATGTGTAATAGATGATTATATATGAGATTGCCAATGATAGAAATACAGCAAAGCTACCAAAGCACATAGAAAGAAGAACTATCTGAACTTCTTGAACCAGATTCTATGTAAAAAAAAAGAATAGGAAAATATTATTTGTCACCAATGATCGTGTTCCTATACGTTTTGTTCATTAATTTTAATTTCAGTCATTAAAAATCTATGATTTGTTATCATTTGATAACAAATCATATATCTAAAAAAGGAATTTTTCATAAAAGAAAATATAATGTATTATCTGATCATTATATTGAATAGTAAAAACGAATTAAATAAACAAAATATTTGTCGAGGCTTAAAAATAATTGAGACTAGAAAGTTAGATTGATTACTTCCATCTATTCAGATGTACTTCGCGAAACTTTATAATATGAAACTACAAACTTCAATATCATTGTATAGATCTGCTTCGGGTTCACAATGTGAACTTCACACAGTATTGTGAATGAGAGAATAAATTCGTGATTATTGATTTCATCTAGCTCTATTGACCATAGAGAAAGAAACACCGTTATGAAGTATTTAGACAGCCAAGGAATGCTCTAGGACATGTCTAGAATATTTAAATAAATAATTTTTTCTCATGACAATCAAATCTTCGAACAATGAATAAGAAACAGTCGATAAAATATGTCACAAAACGACATCTTTTTACATAAGCAATTGTTTTAGGGTCACATAGCAAACATCTGCATGCAAAATTCATAATTTTAAGATAGATGTCTATTAATATTTACTAATTTTTAAGACACCAAGTAGTCAAATTCGTTAAAGTATAATCTTGTCTATCAAACATTTTTCGCTACAAACAAGAATTTAATATAAGTAAAAAGATGAGCGGACGTTAAATCAAACATGGCAATGATACAGATAAACAATCGAACTAGATGGTTAGGTTCAATTATGTTTCTTTTTTCTTTTGTCATTTCATAGGTCTTTGAACAGAAGAAAAAAATGATGATCGATAGCAGAGATGCAAGCCAAATTTTTTAACAGTATATTTTTGTCTGATCTGAGCTAGATTTTGATTTGTTTATGAAACTCAAAATTGACTTAATTGAAACCATTCTATCGTGAAATACCTATGAGGATCCATATTTATTGTGCTATCATTTTAAGGAACAATGTGAACTGATTTGAAAAATGCTTCTCCTTGTTTTTGCATTACTCTGCATGTCAACGTGCAATAAAAATAAGTTACACAATATTCGAAAGAGAAAAAATTCTCTTTCAGCATTCATTTATTGAAGAGACATAGGAGTACACTTGTGTCCCTATCCTTTCGCATGAGATGTTATATTAAAAGCTATAACTCAAAGACTTCACGGAACCTCATCAGACTTCAAGACAGAAGTCTCTGATGTTTTCTTCTCCGCTAATCGCTTATGATTTTTCCTTTTTCGTTATTTCTATTCGTCGGATGATTACAGAACAACAATTTTTCATAAACAAATATTGCATGTCTATTACGATTGTTCAATGGTCTCTATTAACTTTTGAATAATCAAACTATTCTATTACTCGAAAAATAGCTATCTATTGAATTGTATTGCGACATGTATGACAAAATAAATTAAGAAAAAGTAGATAATAATATAATAACTATTACATTGAAAAACACTTCATAAATAACAAAAATGACTCAAAACAACAAGTAAATTGTTCAAATTGTATAGTCTAGCACGCTTGTATCTAACAGTATCACTTGATTCAATAAATCATTGCTACAATTTTATGTTCTTATGAACACATATAGACCACCCAGTTACGAAAGAAATGAGCTTCTTGGTAATTCATCTTCAGGAAATGTGTTCTAACTTGAAAAAAAATGAAAATTAATATGTTTATGAAAATCTATTTCTATTTAAAAAATAACAAACTAAACTTCTTAGTCTCTCAAAGTATTATTGCTTTGTTATCAGAATAAAAGTAGCAATCAATAGCTAATAATGTTCATCTTATGAGATAAATAGAATGAGAAAAAATGTCATTGTTTCCGTTGACGGTATCATTCAAACAGAATAAACGAGTATCTATCTATCTGTCAATAAAGAGTAATCTTGTGAAGATAAAGATGGAATGTACATGCATTCAATTGCATGAATTACCTGATGAAATTCTTATGAACATTTTTAACAAACTACGCAATGTGGAAATACTGTATTCTTTATTAGGTGTTAATAAACGATTACATAAAATAGTAAATGATTCTATTTTTACCAGTTGCTTAACATTAATCGAACGTTCAACTGATGATTTAGATTATTCTTGAAATAATCCGATGCTTGACAGATTTTGTTCACAAATTTTACTTCAAATTCATGATAAAATCAAATGGATTAATTGCGCATGATCATCTATGGAACGTATTCTTCTTTTCAAACTTAATCAGAAGGAGATAGAGAATATGTCCTGTTTAATTAGATTTTTGAAAATCATGCTAGCGAAAGGTGATGCATAAAAATAGTAAATATTTTCTGAAAAAATATTATTTGAGAACAGTATTAGGTACAAATGCAAAAGATATATGAAAACAGATAGACGTATATAATGAAAATTATCAATGATTTAAGTTGATTTGTTACGTTTAGTTGAAACAGTATACAGCAACGTTTTTTTTTTCAGTCAAACTAGATTGCATACACAGTGAGCTCATTTTTTGATCCCATTTGTATAAATTTCTTAAAGTAAACATCACTTAGATAGTTGAACTGCTACTAATTAGTTTAGTTAGAAGATCATGTTTTAAGATAATCAAAACAATGAACCTGGTTGCTTTCATTCTTATTTTTTCTTCATTATAATTTCGTTTTTCGACGAAACGGGAATGCACCCCAGAAAAATAACGGAATAATGATGTCTTCAGTAAATGGTGTCTCGAATCGTTTAGTTCATTGGCACTTTTCTGATAATTCTACTAGGGTTGAATGTTAACTTGTAGTAATGGTGATGAATAATACCTGATGTAAAGTAAATGAAAACATTTGAACGAAAAATGATTGTATAAGTAAAATTCTTTTGTCATGGTTGAAGCTGTTGCATTTTCAACTGGTGTAACTCAAGCAAAAGTCTCCAGCAATTTTATTTATGAATTCTTCATGCATAAGATCTCAATAAATAGGAGAATGAATCATTTTCATCATATACATGTTCAATTTACTGCAGGTTTAGGAGTTAGACAAAACAAGCTAAAACAATGATTATTCAACGTCGTATAGATGATTTTGATGAATGAAATTATGACAGTACTGTAAATGCTTAAACAGTTCATCATTTACCGTTGCTAAGCAAACAAAAAACGACACCATATCAATTTTTTTCATTATCCATATTTGATCACTGTTAGAATTATTAACAGTAACTCATATAATAAAACATGTTTTTTACTATTCACAAATCTCTTAAACATTGACCAACTATTTCTCATTTCGACAATTGGACGACCAACAATTTTCTCTGTAATGAGTATAATTTTCAATTTTGTCTATGTTTATTTTTGATTGAAATCATGGATTGTTTCGTTACGTTTTTGTTTGTATTAAGAGGACACATCTTTGATCAATATATTTAAAAACCATATTTCATCGTTGGTTACTGACATTACTAAAAGTGAAGAGTACAATACAAGAAATGATATACTTGAATCTATATTTACACATAACTTTTGTTTGTTCACTAATTTGCAATATTTAAATTTCAGTCCATCTTTAAATTTGTATGATACATTATTAATAGAAATTTTTTGTTTTACTTTTTTCTCTTCAATTCTATTGGAATTACACATCAATGTGGGATGTTTTCTCGATTGTCTTTATTTACTTGATGTGCGCTTCAATCAGCTTCGTACATTTCATGTCAATATTTTTCGTATTGTCTCATCGAGTCGATTATTAACGTATAATAAAGTAAATTACTTTGATGACTATTTCATGCATTCAAATGAATGAATATGTATTGTTTTTTTCTCGAATGAACTACCTAACTTGAAATGATTTTTGTTGCACTGTAGTAAAGAGACGCATGTTTATGTTGAAACCATTATACCATTGTCAAGTCAAATGTCGAATTTAGAAACGCTTGATTTGCATCTTATTGTCTGCAGAGAAAACAAAATTTATTGATGGTAATGATTTGAAAAGAAACATTATCAGTCATATGGCACGATATTAAAGAAATTTACATTTAATATTTGCTCGACTATTCGTCTTCATGATCAAATTGATTAAATATGAAATGAATATATTCAACATTCATTCAGAGATTTTAAAGATTGTCAAATAATTTCTTTGATTGATTCTTTTCCAAAACCAGAAAAAAGCCAATGTCTTGTTTATTCAGATCCCTATAATTTGAAATACTACAATAATATAACCAATATTTTTTTAGGTGGATTATTCAAATCTGTCTCTGAAATATCGTTATTCGATGAACATCCTTTTGAACATGAATTTTTTCTTCGCATCGCTCAATCATTTCCGTTTATGAAAAAATTATCTTTCGTTAATGGGAAACCACAAATGAACGACAACCAACATTTATCAATAATCGAATATCCTTATCTTATTAAACTTGCTCTTCTTGAAGCTCACGAAGATTATATTGAACAATATTTACTTGATACGAAATCGTCTTTATCGCTCAATGTTCAGCTTTGTGTTGAATATCAGCCAGTGAAAAAAGTGGCTCACAATTTTCAAAGAGATGCAACTTGGATTGACTATTCAAAAGTGTATTTTGCATATAATAAAAGCAGCAAGCGTATTCGAAAACATTTCAACAACTATTTTCTGCATACATATCGAATTAAGTGATGCTTCTTATTGAAATAAAATTAATTTCTATAGAATAAATAATTATATTAACAAAGAAAAATTAGTATTTATATTAGGTTGAAAGCAGGGTGTGGGACCCACACACTCAATTTAGTTAGAATAGTATATTTCTTTATTTTCATATTAAGTATGTGAAGTAGTTGTTTTAAATTGGAGAACAGAGTATAATATTAAGAAGTTAACAAAACGAAATGGACTGACTAGCAAATTTCTTGTCGTACTAACATATCAAACATCAAATAACTAATTGTACTAGGAGAAAAAGATGTATCATGCAACAGTTTCTTTTATTTCTGTATTATTTTTATAGTTTCCCTTTGCGGTAATTCAGGAATATATTGCATACGCCTAATGCGTGAGACAGCATCAACCACAGTCAGTAGGGAAAAGAAAGGTTTCATAGTTTCCAATTTTTTTACCTGAACATTCTTATTTCGATCTCGTATGGATAAAGAGTTAAATGAATAGTAAGTTTGAAATTTTCTACCGTAAAATCTAAGCATTAACTTTTGATATTTGCCAAGTGGTCAGGACTTCAATTGTGAATAGCATTCACGATTGTAGGAGAATATTTGTTGTTTACCATTTCTTTAGATTATTTGTTGATTTTGGTATACAGTGACCGAGAATCATCTCGAGCAGTTGTATTTTTGACATTTCTTGATGGCACTAGCTAGGAACAATCTGAAAACATTTTAGTAGCTAGAAGGACTATCTGTATGAATTGGTAGGTTTGAAAAATCCGATAAAATTATTTCGATGATGATGTCTGGAAAAATAAGATCTTCAAAACCAATATTCTGGCTTCAGTTCTAAGCTTAAGTGAAAATATTTTATTTAATGAAGCAAATAAATCGGAGCAAAACGAAATGTCTAAGACCTCGTTATGGCCTTCGTTCATCGAACAGCATTCAATTCAAAGAAAACCGTAAAGTGAAAAATATGGCAAAAGCATTGAAATGTTTAGAAAGAAAAAAGATAGAAGAGTGCTCCTTGGACTTCTTGTAAATTGAATGTAGTTTGATAAACGACGGTTATGGGAAAGTCGTAAACGTCTTGTGTTGCTTCAAATTAAAACCGCAAAACTGCTTTTCGGGAGCTAAGTTTTCAGATACCTTCTTCGAATAAATTACAGTGGATTTTTCAAATCTTCTAATCTTTATACAGAGTTCTTCAGGATACGCAAATATGTTTTCTGATTATTTTCAGTTATTAACTTTGCGAACAAAAGTAAAAAATACAGCTGCTCTCAGATTTTGCTTGCCATTGCCACTATAGGCTATGAGGACGTTCATAACAAAACCATGTTCCTGTTGTGCTATTGAAATAGCGATCCAAATTATATTATATATCATTTGATAGCCCTATCAGATTTCTACAAAATCGTGCTGTTTCATAATACTTCATCGTTAGATTAAACACTTCATCGAAATGCACTTCTAGAGATCTAGTAGACGAACTCAAAAATTCTCCCGGTTTCGAGATCGTAAGAGAAAATATTTTCTAGGATTATCTTCAAAGTTCTATTCTTCCTGGTAGCCCCACGGCGAGTAATGAATAATTTTTTGCAGTTTCATCGCAGTTTCATGAAAGAAATACTTACGACTTTGGGAAGTAATAATCAGTCGTGAAGATTGTTCATGCAACAGTGCGTACTGTAATTCTCTATTCTTTCAAATGTAATAGAACTTCATTAGCTGAAATGATATTTTAGTTGTTTCAGGACTAAGAGAAACAAACTGATAACATTTCAGTCAATTTTTTTGACGCTTCGCTGAAATTGTACACCGCACAATGTCGTGCATTTCAACATTAATTGGATGATTCATCCCTATGTGCACAATGAATATATGGCCGAATAAACTTCTTCGTAGAAAAATTTAACTCACATGTTTTTTCTTGGAGATTTCGCGTAAATTAGATGTCGTATCGTTAAGTGCATTCAATACTGATTTTATTATGCCTTTTATCATTAGATAGTAGACGATCATTAGTTCAATTTGATATATGTCGTGAAGTTAAGTCTCTAAGTGTCTTTGAAGCAAGATAAATTCCTAACTATTAATATTACATGAGAACTTTTATTTTTCTTATGATAATCTTATGAACTTTTGCGGGATGAGATTATTTTTTTCGAAACATTATAGAACAAGAAAGTTTATAGAATCGATTAATGTTTCTATGTCAGAGTTCACATATTTTATGAATGGTACAGTTCAATAGGAAAAGCTTTTCCTATAGCCTATGACTTTATGCATCATATCTGTTCGTTCACTGTGTTACACATGTATTGCTCATTTCTTTTGAAGAAAACATTCTGAACGCATATATATGCGTCTCTCGTTCCGGGAGGGTTAATCATAACTGAAAATATCTTTCAAGGATTTTGTTCTCATTTACTTCTCATCACTGTTTCATTTGCATTATCAAGTATAAAGGCATCTGCATTCATTGATTTCATTTTTTTGTATTTTTGTTCCCTTTTTTTCTCTGCTAATTTTTTATCTAATTTGACATGTTTTACTTTCTGATTATGTTGTCAAACGATAGTTCATCAGAATATTATTCAGAATTTTCAAATGTTTGATCAAGCGTGTGTAAATTTTTCCAGCAGTGTCACATATCCAAGATTTTGGAGAAGTGCTCACTCCTCCCGCGGGAGAAGTAATTTCCTACACGAGAGATGTGCATATCTAAGGGAGATTATGCATCTCCAATGGCAGATGGCCGCATCTCTCGAGTGTGGGTGTAACGTCCACCATTGGAGATGCGGCATCTCCCGTGTGAGAAGTGATCACTTCTCCAAAATCTTGGATATGTGACACGGTTCCTAATTATTACACTTGGTAATACCCGAATGAAAGATATTCTAATTAAAATGGTAACGATAATTGAATCCAATTTTTATTTTGGCAAAACGAAATTGGATAGCCATCTGGATAAGGCTGCAGCCATTCATGCTAACTCAATAGAGAGGATATCTCAAACGGTGAGGTTATCAAAGCTAGACTTTTCAATAGATATCATACATTAAGAAGTCCTATACGAATTCCTATATTTTCTAAAACTCATTATTCGAGATCAGGCATTCAATGAAAAGACCGAAATACTATTGTCTTTTGTTGAGGCACAAATAAATTTTTTAAAAGCTTAATTGGAATAGTTATTGAAATTTATCAAAGGTGTTTTGTAGCAAAAGCTCTTATTTTTCCTTGGAACTCTTATGAGCACATACTTGGAGAACTCCCCTTTAACTTTATAGAAGATGATCAAAACATATTTGGACATGGTGTATAAAAATAAAACTTTTCTTTATGATAAAACGAGGATTCACAAGAAATGTTCGATAACGATCATGATAATAGTATTGATAATCTTGATCAACAACCGCCATCCCTAAAACCACAACTATTCCTACAATCAAAACTATAACACCGTCTTTTGATACGGTACTAAGTCAATTTTATATGGAATTTAATGTTTTTCTTTGTTGAAGATCCTAAAAGAGGAATTCCAATTATTATCTTTATCAACATAATCCTGCTAGTAGGGATGATCGATTAGTTTTTGGCGTTTATTAGTTTTATTCGTTTCACCAATAAATGAAAATATTAGTACAAGACTTGAAAAATTAGAAGTTCTTCATTCCTCTATGTTAAAGCGTATTTTCGAAAATTTAATATTTTTTTTTGATTTATTGAATAGTCGTGAATTTCCATTTTTATTGAAGCATTTCGAATTCGATTGTTTTCATTCACCTGTTTTATAAAGCATAATTTATAGTATGATGAGGTGAATTTCATATCATTATTGATAATCAAAAACCATCCCGATTAAATAAGAAGCAATTAAAGTATAATTAATGAACCAACTAAAACTAAATGAAAAGCGGAAAATCTAAATACCTTTAGTCCCTTATGAATTTTTGGTTTCATTTTAAGGGGAAACAAACTGATTTCAACTGGATTTCATGAGCTGAAACGAGTTAGTTCCCTCCTGTTACAGTCTCAAACATAGTAATCTCTATCTCACATGAAAAAAAACCTTATAGTGGATAGTATAGTTTCAATTAATTTATTTTAGATCAGACAGAACTGAAATAAATTGTTATTAAAGCTCATCTAACATGCTTTTTGTTCATGATATACAAGGGAATTTTCTTTTTCTTTTCGACGAATTCAAACTAAAAATAAAAATATGAAATTCTTCAAACCCTATTGAAGTACGGCAGAAAGTATTAACTTCTAAAACTCTGTGAGTGATTAGAATCGTGGCATGAAGGGTTTGAAAATGTGTGGGTGTGTGTAGTATCGAATGGGTTGTGGGTCTCTATGATTATGATATAGACTATATCAGTGCAGGGTTTGGATATATAAAGCATTGGCCCCCCCCCCCCCCCTCACATCTCAACCACACCCAAACCCATAACACTAGAGCCCATCAGGTCCAAGAATTTAGAATCGGACCCTAAAGGGTAACTAATCTTCAAACCAAACCCAGCCCTGTTCCCGAACCCCATCGATAAAATTTTTCGGATCAGACGTGATCATCAATTACCTTTAAGGCTCTAATCTAAGTCTCAAGTGTACTGTTATAGGTCGTAATGACGTATTGAGAATCAAATTTAGTACTCATTCAGAAAATTCGCCATACTTCTTTGTTTGGTTTTCGACGAGTAACACTTGCTACATACTTAAACGATCAGTGCGATGTCTGCATGAAAGTTTCTGCTGCAGTCTTTATCTAACCACTGAAACATTTTCCATGCGACCCGGAATCAGTTAAAAATCTTATCATACCCAGATCAAGTGGTGTCTCCAGAACACTCTGAACACCACACCCATCTTCTGCCACTGCCAGACAACGCCATCTATTTGGGATTTTTTAATTATTTTAATAAAACATGAAAAAGAAAAATTCTTGAAAAGAATTGAAGTGCTTCACTTTTATAGTCAGTTCTTCTCAGCAGAAACTTACGTATAACAAAATAAGATCATATAAACATTTTTCAAACATTCTTATTCTCATATCCATATCAATCAATCAAAAGAAAAGAAAAACACCATCCATCAACATTCATTAGTAGCTAATTCATGAATCATTCTAGTCAGCTAGCACCAATCCTGTCAAATCTGCTTTCTCTTTTTTTTGTTTTTTTATTTTCATGACTTCGATAAGAAGAATCATGATATTGACTGATCAAAATCAATTAGAGAAAAATCATTTTTACATAGTTGTTTGATTTCACATCATGATTCGTTAAATCATTTAAAATACTGTGTAGGTTTTTGTCTTGTACTGCATTTTCTATGCATTCTTATTTATTTAGGTAATTAATTTCACATAATAGTAACTGTTCGACAAGCAACGCAATATATATTTATCATGAGGAATAATGAAAAATAACACACGATTAGTTTACTCTCTGAACATGTCAACATTGTCCAGATGATGTATAGATAAAGGTAATCATCGAAACTATCTATTGAATCTAGGAATCGAATACCTCTGGGTCTCGATATAGAATCATTAATGATTAAATAGAAAGACAACGCTACAGGTAAAACGATACACGCCATAAAGGTAATTGTAGATATAGTTTGTACTTTTTCATTGTAAAATACTGTTTTATCACTACTTATATTAACTTTTATTTGATAGACAACAGTTTATTTGTTGCTCTCAGTTTTGTTTACATTTCTTCTGAAAGCCTGAGATAACTTAACTATTGTAACATTGAAAGAGAGTA
>OENT01003712.1:0-10914 GCA_900239685.1 Rotaria macrura | reverse complement strand
AAAATTGAATGAATTTTTTAAACACTAACAAAAACGAACATATTTAAATGTATTGATAGTTTTTATTGTACGTTTCTGTTGATGAGAATAAAAATTGAGAATACTGCTACGTTCTGTTGATTACTTTGTCAAACCAAAAATGAGCGAAGGATGCTCACAATGACGTAGTTCTCATGATAAAATGCTAACTATATAATTTCTGGTGAAATCTCTCAATATTAATATTCGAAATTGTACGGTTCTAGATAAAAAATATTCTTTTAAAATAGTTCTGCGATATCGCCGTAGAATAAAGAATTGCTATCAATATACTTAATGACACTAGTGAAAGTACTCTCTGTCAATAAGATTTTTGTAGAGGACAGGTCAAACCTGTGTCTAGTTACTATTTCAAATCGAGAAAAACAACACGATAGGAATAAAGTGTAAATGACCTTCGCATATATCAACGTTACTGAACAATAAGAAATAGATTCATGTTTGAAAGTATCGATGTTATTGATGTGGGCTATTTCTTACTTAAGTAAAACGTCTCATCCAAGTGCACTGGCCCATTCCTAGCGATGATTTTCAATCAGCAAAACCATTTCGCATCATTTTGTTCTTCTGCAATCGTTAAGATCGATTCATGAACTTCTTGTTGGTGTATGTCGATACAGAATTCCGTGTCTACTTCAAAATCATTTATAAAAAGTATTCGATATGCCCGTAGCTTTATTTGTCTCACGAAGATTTTGAAATACAAAAAAACTAGTAGGTTGATCGAATTTTTATATAAATTATCATTTATTTATGAAAATTACGATTTCCTTCTCCTGATTATGAAATCGTTGATTTGAAACTGTAGCACTATGAAAGAAAACAAAATGCTCCCGCATATGATATCCCACTGAAATCAACCAAATATATGATCTAAAAAAAGCAGTGTTGTACATATTTTTTTGTTTGATTGTAGAAAATCATCATTGGTCTAGAAAATAAAGATGATTTTCTCAGTAAAAGCTGTTTTCATTTCATTTGATCATTAAGAAATTTAAGAAAATTGGTTGTGAAAATTATTTATTTAAAAATGATTGATTAACTATAATAAAGAACTATTTAGAATGTGTCCGCTGCCAATATAAAAGCGTATCTTTGCAGATACATTTCTATTGGTTCAGATCAACCGAAACCATATGCAAATGATGATCATTTCGAAACAAGCTTTCGAAAAAAGTGATAACAGTTAATATTACTCTAAATAATGAGAAGGAATTCTGATGATAAAAGATAAAATATGAGTTGCGAATCTTTGAAAGCAAAATATCGCTCTCGAATTCAGAGTAGCCTATGAGAACAAATAAATGATTCTAGAAAGCTGTCACAGAACAATAACAAATGCATAACTATATGTATTTTCTCTTTCAAATTTCTTTATAATAAGAGTCAATATGTAAACCAGAAAGTGTTGTGAGCGAAGAAAAAGTGTCTGGATGTGAATAATAAGGCACTGTTGGCCCACTCCTCTCTCACGCCTATACATGACGATCAACGATTTGTTTAAATTTAATTACTCCCAGTGATTAAAAAGAAAAGAAAATCGAAGCTGCTTTGAAGTGAGAGGTGTTCATAGGAAATATGTTTCGATCGTATCTTGATGAAAATCATCAACTCATCTAGAATAATTCATGCAATTCAACAAAAAAAAACAACTGTCTGTGAAGTCACACGAATCGAAATTTCATTATTATAATTTTCATGACATCTTTTTTTGCGTCTGATTATTTTACTGTTGATTTGGAGAAAACTAATAAAAGAGCATTACAGTGGTAGTTATATACTTCTTTCTGTTATTAGTGGCACGACTAGTAGACAGGTAAGATATTAAGCATCTGCAGTTATTATTGATGCGTTAATATGAATTCGAATGCGATGCGGCCGCATTCCATTACCAGTTACACTTTTCTTCGCTCTCAAAATTTGCATGCATTTTCATCTAAAATTCATCCGAGCGAGCAGTCTCAAATCACTAACACGTCGCACACAAGTGATTGGGACGCATCGAAATTTCAATCGCCTAGTAGTTTATCTACTAAAAGTATTTGGGATGAACCACAGTTCAAGTCTTCCATCATTATGCCGGCAAAAAATGTTCCAGATGAAACTCTCGGCAGCTCAGACTCTACTCAATCTTCTAAAAATGTACTGCACAGATCACAGAACCAATCAGCAAGTATGAGAGCATTCCATCGCATTTGGGACCATGATCAACGTCAACCTTCCAGTATCATGCACACAGGTAGAAGTGTTTGGGCTGAAGATATAACGGAGAAACAGTCGCCATCATCTGAAAAAGTAAAAGCATTCGATATGACAACTGCAAAAAAATCGGCTTTTGAGTATGCTGCACTTTGACTTAGCAACACTAACATTTCTCTTGTTTACAAAGATCAAACTCAGCCAATTCAGATGAAGAATCAATCGGCAATAGCGTGAGAAGAAAGAGATTCATAATTGGTTTCTGTGCTTTAGCTATTGTTTTACTAATCGCCGTTGTAGCCGGTACCATTCTTGGTATTCTGTTAAACGTATCAACGCTAACGACGAAAAGTAAATATATATTCACATCAGTTTGACAAATATCAAAATGCTTGCTCCATGCTAGGAATGCACCAATTCCTACTTTTTGACAGTAAAGGTCGATCATTAGAGGTATTTAGAACCGTCAATCCCGATCAATTCTTCGAGTCATACCGATTTAATTTTGATCGCTCTATCTGATATTGCTGTCAATTTTGAGGAAAAATGACTGAATGATAAGAGAATTGATCGGAATTGACTAAAAATCATGAAGTGTTGGTCAATTCTTGCATCTTTTAATTGCTATTCGTCAACATTGACAGCAGCATCAAATAGAGCGATCAAAATTAAATCGGTATGACTCGAAGAATTGATCGGGATTGACGGTTCTAAATACCACAAATGATCGACCTTTGGTGTCAAAAAATAGGAATTGGTGTATCCCTGCCCTATGCCCTCCCAGTCCATCATAGAACTAAGTAGTTAGTGTGAAACTTTAGAAACGTTTAATAACACCATTTTTCATGTAGTTTTGTGCTTGCAATACTTATAAGTTTTTTAATTAAAAGCAAGAAGTTACAAAAAAACGAGAAAATAGTAAACATCCAAATGAAAGATGATGGTATCCTCTGGAAAAAATTGAAAATTCATGGTATTCATCTTTCTAAATTGAATGCCAGTGCGACAAAATTGGTGTGCCAAGTTCGAAAAGTTCGCTGAATATAGGACAGTTTATTGTTTCTTAGCCACGTATCAATGAACTGTATACACGACCGTAAAATGAGGCACTGCAACCGTTCTCTGTCATAATAAGAAGATTACAGCCTTATAGGATAAAAATATGACTTTTTATTCACTTTTATTCTACTGTCTATTTACGTGATATTTCGGATTACAATCAACCTTATTCAATGAATTTGTGCATAGCAGAGAGATCTACGTATCGAATGGCCTTGAAAAATATGTGACGTCCACATTCCTATTCCGAATCCACAGTGTTAACAAGCATTTTATGGTCTCGAAGACTAAGTTAGGGAAAATGTTCATTTTCTTGGAATATTGTGGAACATGTCAGGCTGACTGATTTCGCAACTGTTGTAAAAGTTAAAAGCTTTTCAAAACAGGTTTTGAATATAGTTGACACCCTACTTTTTAACATACAAATGGCAAGTGTGAACAATTTTTTCCTGGTTTTCTCTTGTGAATTGCATTACGGCTTGTATATTTTCATGCAGTAACTACAACAACATCGGTCACAACTGGGACCACAAGTACGGCTACTACAACGACCACGACTAGTACAACAAGTACAATCACTACAACAAGCACAACTACCACTACTAGTTCGACAAGTACGACAAGTGAGTGAAGTCGATTTTTCGATCTCGTAAACGAATGAATTTCTGTTCTTTTGTACGTTCGATACTATTGTGCTCGTGATACATGTGTGCGTGCGTGTTGAAGTGAATTTAGTCATAATACATTCACAATCATGTTTCATACTTATCTTCCAGAAGAAAATCAAAACAAAATCACTATTTTCGATTCTTCTGCTTGGCAAACTTTTTAATCATTTCTATACCAATACGGAAAGCCTTGTCTTTTCAAGTGGCCATATCAGTTTTTGTTGTCAAGTATGTGCTCAAAGCTAGATTGTGACGAGATTTTGGCTAGTACGATGTACGGTGGAGAGTGAAATCTAAATTTTTATTGAGATAGGAATAAAATTTCAGAACTACTTGATTTTTTCAATTCTTACTTCTTTAATACAGTAGTTGGCCGAACATTATATATAAATCAGTTTATTACTGTTATGCTACTCAACACCTTGCCATCTACAATGAAAAACAGACCATGAATAAAGACGTGCGAACTTCTTCCCTGCGACTGAGAGAAAAAATTTCTCAAAAGTAGAACTCTAGGTGAGAATAAATTTTGCAACAGTTTTAATATAATAAACGAATTAATCTTAGATGGATACGAACATAACGCAATAGAAAACAGTCTCAAATGAGATTAATTTCTCACTAGAATATATCAAAGCAAAGTGAATTGAGGTGTCATTCAGATGTGATGTGGATGAAGTTTGAAATTGTTTTCTCTATGCCTAATTCAATATTTTAGATGCTGCTCTATCTTCACTTAACTGGGTGAACGAAAGTGATCTTTTTTAATTTTATGAAATAGAATAAATTTAAAAATTCAGTTTTCTTTTATTCATATACGAAAAGTATTATTTAACTTAAATGTTACTTTTTCAAATTACAATAAAGACGAGTATCATTCTTATTTCAAGGTCCAAAAAATACTAATCCGAAAGCTGATTCGATCTTTTTTTGGAGAACATTCATGTTCCTCTGTGTTTTGAGCATGTACTACAATGAAACATTGTTGTGTCTATAGGCTTTGGCAATGGGTAAACAAGACATGGTCATAGTTACGTACGATCTTCGTTAATGTTGACTCATGGAGGTAATAAACCTATATATAGTGCGTAGAAGTACGTAGAATTTCATTTGATACAAACAAGATATCATTGATACTCGTGAATGAATGAATATTCAATAGAGAGTCATCAATCTAAACTAGTATTCTTCACAGAATTTCATTTCAAATTGATCATAGAGTAAATAGATCTCAAAAAATTAAACTGGATCGCACTGTTCAGTCTACTAGCAAACATCGGCCAGTTCAATAAACATCGATAGGTGGTTTTTAGTTTTTATGCCACTTTGTACTGGGGCACACTAGTTTTTATTCAGACTTCATTGCTTAAAAACGATATGATTCATAGACAAACAGATCGATGGGTGATCTATCGGTAAATGAATAAGAACTTGTAAAATCTAGTGTAGATTGACTGGTACTGTTTCCATTTATCATGCTGACAGCTGCAATTTCGTATGAATCTATAGTTGACTTTTTAATTTGAAATGCATATATATCGTAATGATCATCTATTTATTCCAGGTACAACAACGACAACTACAACAACTACAAGTCCGTATTGATCTTTTTTTATTGATAATGCGTTATTGTTTCATGGAATATAGCTACAACAACAATGGTCCCATTGAATCTTCTGACCAATCCTGGTGCTGAATTATCTGGCCTGGTTGGCTGGACTCAAACTGGCTCATCTTCCGTACTTCAAGACACTGGTGGTCTTCTCAATAGCGGATACAATCAGCGTACGGGAGTCGCATGTTTTGCAGGAGGTTACGGATCAGGTGGGGCCCGTTCAAGTCTATTGCAGAATGTGAATCTGCTCAATGGACTTCAAAATTTTTCAACGGCACAAATTGACACTGGAACATTAAGTGCTGAGGTGTCATTTTATTACCAAAATTGGTACAGCTTTTGGTTTGCATACGATGATGCTCAAGTTAAAATTACATTTCTTTCGGCTACGAATTCGGTATTAGGTGCACAGACAGCAGGACCTCTCGATTGTACAACAAATCCCGGTTGGTGCTATCAAATTAATATCTATACCATTCCTTCTGGTACAAGAAGTATTGACTATACGATGATATTTGTTCGCAATTCTGGTACCAATATCGATGCATACATAGACGACAATTCGCTGAGAGTTGTGTGAATTTATATTTTTTGGGCAGAAAGACTAGAGCCAATAATCGCAAGAGTAAATTTCTTTTTATGCCCTAGAAACCCGTTCGACAATCGTAATGTGTGTGGGCAGTGTGTATATGATTCAGAAACTGAAATCGACTGCGAATAGAAATTTTCTTACACGTTTTGGTCGCTGATGTAGCCTGGTCGTGTCATACAGAAAATTTCTACAGGTATAGACACGAAGAATTCACTACTTTAGCAATGTGAATTATCTATTTCTGCATGATTCATTATCTCATATTGAATCAAGATTTCTCCCAGTAGCTGCAGAGTGAAAACATCGTTCATCTATTAACAATTTAAACAAATAGTCTTCACTGACATATGATAACGCTTTCTCAATGTGTATTCTTTGACGAAAAAAAACGCAATAGTTCTGTATGATACTGCTGAATATTTGTAACAGCAGTCGTCTCCAAAATATCTTCTGTTTTCCTTCAAAATTGTTCTCGTTTGCAAACTGTACATTTCATTTTCTTCCTTTCTTTTCATACTCCGGTAGAATCAAATGAATTGTTTTCACAATATAAGAAGATCATCAGTAATTTTCAAACTTCTGATTTGATCCCAATTGTGGTTCATTGCATATCTATACTTCCAGCTGCTGATTTTATTGATGTTGATATCATCTTTGAGTTCCACTGATTTTAGAAGCACAACGTAAATAGTATTGACTTTGTCACAAGCTAAAGTAGTTCGATAATTTTAAAATGTCAGAATCTTAACTGTACTATAGAGTTTCATGGCAAAAAACTTGCTATTCCATTTTATTACTTATAATCTGTTTTATGAAGTAGGATAGTCGATTTCGAAAGGATTTTATTTTAATTACGATACTCAGCTCAATATTATATTAAATTGGCAACATTGACACAATATCAATGTTGAAATTGTGCATCTTGATATGATCCCCCATAGTCATTTACATAAGGTCTAAGTTCAAGTGAAGCGATGATCCTTATTCAAAATTAAATCCTCGTGTAGTAATACAACAGTGACGATTTTCGAATGTTGTAAGTACTTACGTCTGTTTTCTTCATATTTGCACAAACAATCTGTTTGAAAGAAGAAAATCACAACGCTGAATGTGGGATTAAAACATAGATCGATTGTTACTTCTAAATACTTAAGATAATCGATATCATAGAAGGTAAAACAAACATACAGTTGATCGCATCGATTTCGAATGACGATTTTTGAACATTTCACTCAATATACTCTCCCAATCCCTAGTGTTATTTAGTTTACAGCTTGTTTCTCGTAATTCATCGATTTTATTAAAGATCCTATCAGATAATGAACACTCGTATATTAATATGAATGCTTTATGAACTTTGTTCCCTCAATCGTATTTAATGATTACTTGTAAGCTATTATAGACTAAATGTAATTGTTGTTTTTCTTCCATTTAACAATACTTAATCGCTTTCAATTGATAACATTGCATCTGCACACCAATTATCTTGTTGACTTGATATGCCGTGCTTGAGAACTCTACGCGTCATTGATCTATACAGTCATGATAATCTTGTGATATTTGTTTTTGCTGTCGTGCAGCTAAATTTACTTATTTCATTATGAAATCAAATGAAAGACTAGCTTTGTCTATTGCCCATAGTTTGCTTACACACATATTCGAACGTTAAAAAACGAATAGACTCATTTTTATTAAGAATTACAAATTTTCATATTGTTTTGTCTTCAAACTGATATACGTCAGCTATAAGTAAAAGCAGGGATTGGGTGAAGCTATTGAACATACTAGCATAAAGCGTTGATATTCATTCTCTATTTATCATCTAGCCACAACTGAGAAACTATACTTATAACAAATGATCCGATCTTGTGCAAGATTGTCACTATGATTTAATGTCCCATTAGAATAAAAATGGCTAGTAAATGATTTTTTCATTCAATGGACTCCAGTCGTCATCAAAACTATCATTTTTTTTAATTTTATTCACCAGAGAATTTCACAAAAACCTCTCATTTCTCCCTTCTTGAAGAATAATTTGATGTAGAGCGCAAGGAGCCTCTGTCTTGTTTTATATTGATGAAATATCCATTCGGCATCGTTTGTCGTCAAACAAGTTGTATATTTCTCGTAGAATTTAATATGATGTGAATAGCAGCTGTTCATGAACATAGAAGAAATGTTCGTAATTTATAAATTACATCAATATTTGATCTATGAATCAGTTTTCTAACTAATTAATTTATAAAGTAGTCTGTCTCAAGAGTATCAAAGACGTACTTTATTATCATTGTAATGAAGCAAAACGTCATTGATGAATCGAATTTGAATTATATTATTGCTAAATTCCAAGAGGAACATGTGAATCAGTTATGAAATACGCTTATCATCGTCACGGTTCATTTCAACAAGACTTTCTTGTAGTAATTGAGAAAACATACAAATTGTTGCTACTTTGTTTAATTCTTCAGAAGCGTACGATAATGATGGTTCAATTTTTCTTAAATTTCATATCTCACCGTGTTCGTTTTCAGGTTCTCAAACAAGTGTATGAATAGGGTGTGGATGTGTGAAAATGCGTATATGTGAAGAAAAACTCGGTACATTATCGAGCCCGCATACGTAGTCGCTTCATTGCAATACGATATTACAGGAAATACGTGATTGATAGAGACCAAAAAGTTTTGTCATTAGCTAGTGATGAGTCTGCATTCAAAGAAAGCTTTTCTTATCAAACATAAAAAAATCTTAATCGGAACAACCTTTCTCCAGACAAGAATCAATAGCGCACGGTATCCAAAAGAACGACAGGATATTCGACTTCGTGGTATTTTGAGTATAAATATTGTTTATTCTTACTTCTTCTGACTTTATTCACTGTGTTTGATGTGTCGTAAGTGATTATTGAAGTAAAGTACATGAACTATTACCAGATATGTTTACTGACAATGAGGAGAAATAGTTCGAGTTTCAGGACATTCATTACATAAACGAGTCATATTAGTTCTACCGAGATATTTGAGATAAGGATTATGAACAGCAAATGGATAAGAATGATAAACGGTTTCCACTGAAAATCCTAATGCAACGGGCACAGAAGCAACAACAGCATTGAAACGTGGTAAATTCTGAGAATACCAAAAATCTTCATTTATTTGACCAATGGGAAACTTAGTCTGATTATTTTCAAGCATTTCAAGCAGTTTTCTTCGATTTCGTATGGAAAATCCTCCATTACAACAGCCACCAAAATACCACGGCGCACCGATATAATCATATTTTAAGAAATCTGTCAAGTTGTAATGTGAATTTGAACATATAGCTGAATCGAATTGAAACAATAATACTTTATCACCTCTTACTCGGCGCCAAAATGATGCAGAAGTCAAGCATAAATTGATGTAGAGGTTACCCGAGCGTTTACTCCGGGGAATATCTATAGATGACATAATAATCCTATTCCTAATAATAAATGGACGAAGAGGTGAATTTTTGTAGAAAGACCAATGATAATTTTGTGTAAACATTTGTACTTTCCAATCAACCGGAATATGCTTTAAAACATTGATAACAGCATTAATAACTTGTTGAGTTGCTCGATCATCCACTATTATTGCTATATAAGGATATATACGGGTAGAATTTTGAGAGTCAATAATATGAAATCGGGTAAAATCGAATGCATAGTAATAGACAATAATAAAAAGAGATGTAAACACTAATAGTGAGAAAAAATTTTTTAAATTAGGTATCTTATGTAACATTTTGATCTGGAAAAGTTAAAAATAATAAAGTAATAATGTTCAAAGTTTTATCATAATTGTGCAAGGTAATTATTTATTCAGCAAAAATATTTAAATCGACCAGAAACGTAACAAATCTTGTGGCTTGTTTTTTTTTCGATGATGAGATGCGTGACAAACTAGCTATGATGATGTTTATAAATAACCCGAATTAAATGATTTCCATTAGTTCTTCGAATTCGTTCTAGTGACAAGTTATCTATAAGAAATAGTGGCTAACGTATGAATATGATTCAACAAATAGATTACGGACCCAATATCGTAAGGCAACGGTTGAAATTGGCATTACTCGACAAAATAGACTAGAAATCGATTTTTCTTACTAAAGTAAAATGTTTTAAAATACGTTTGGTGCATATAAAATCTGCATAGTTTATCAAAAGTTCTTATTGATTTCATATAACTATTCAAATGATCTATAATACAGATGGATTCATATTCTTTGACTCTTTTGCGATGTAAAAATATTGACAAACATTTAAAATATCATACTTAACTTTATTATGCTGATTAAAAAATTCTGATTTTGATAACTTACTTCAATCAAATTTAAAACCAAGATATCAATTATTGGTTCATTTCACTTAGAATCGAAAATATCATATGCGAAAGCGTAAGCACCAATTATATTTCCGTTTTCGATGTGATGTATAGGGAAAAAAAAGTCTAAATTATGTCTCCGTGATACTAATATTCTTGTTAAACATGAATTCCTCGAGATTAGGTCATTGAAAGTGCTGTTCAAGATAAATTGACTTGAATAAATTTGTAGGACTTGTACATTGATTCATGGTTATTGCAGCTGTGAGGATAATATGAAACCAGATGGCATACGAGCTTCATTGAAATGTTGAATAAGATTTAGATTCCCAGTGTCGACCAGAGCTGCCAACAGGCCAGGCCGGCCTGCAGGCGCCTGGTCGCCTGCCAGGCTGGACTGCA
>OENT01003709.1:0-10917 GCA_900239685.1 Rotaria macrura | reverse complement strand
TTGAAGTATCAGTGATACGAAACTCATCTCTCAATAATGTCGGATGACGGAGAAGGAACAAAAACAACATGAAAATTTTGAAGTCGTGATCCGAATTACCCCAGGGCACTGTATTACCAGACACAGTTAACTTTAGATGTGCTAGCTGTGCCAAAACGAAAAAACATTCCATGCTGAAATTTTTTGAACTCAGGACGTTGAATAAAAACAATGATGCAATCTACAATAACTTACTCAACTTGAAGTTGACCATTTGGTAGCACAGTTACAACAGTAATTTTTCGTTCTCGAACATGCTCAAGTAAACCTCGTGCTGGAGCTTCACTGGGCTTTGCTCTTATCCACAAAGCCATAAGATTAACCATCTTGATAGCTGTCACCTGAAAATTTACGAAAAAATATAATAATGATGAAGAACTTTAACTTATCAATACATCATTGGAAGTATCCTATTTCGACTACGTTAAAACGATAGAAATTGGCAAATTTAAAAGGAAGTAAAATCACGATGAATCTATTTTTTGACACATTTTGAAATCATACTAAATGATTCGATAAAAGAAAGAATATGATATATATTGCGTGTTGAGGAGCTTAGTAATCGGTTTTAAATCAAGATATCGTATACATGGTTTCATACACCAATTTCTGGTCTATTTCATTTTTTTTACGTTTATAACTATTCCCAACATTTAGATGTGCTCTATTTTCATAAATTGGTTAGAATTCTCGAGAAAAAGATGTGTGTATATGGAGAATATACATATTATAGTCCTCTCGGATATTCTAAAATAAACTTATGTAAATCTTTTATTTAATTTCATAATTATGCATATTCTTTCAGTACTTTATAATACATGATTTTCCACCTAGATTCATTTAATCGTAGTAATAACTTTTTGTTAACTACATAAGTTTTAGAAAAATAATTGATATTATATCATGAAACCAATGAGAAATCAATATCACATCACTCTAAATATATTGGTAACATTTGATCATTGTGGCAAAAATGTTTTTTTGTGTACACATAATGATGAGCATATTAATCTTGCTATAAAATCCAAATGGCCGCTTTATGAATAAAACAAAAAGAATTACATCGACTGGTGAGTTCTTAGAAGGATATATAAAAATAGAAATAGTTATTGTTGAAATCCATGTAAGGCATCTATATATTCATCTAGAGCACCGTCTATAATGAATACATAAATGAGCGAGATAGAAATTTGAGTAATTAAATCAAGGGGGGAAAAGCTGAATTTTTGATTGACCAGATTGCTTTGATTGACAATGATTGACAATGATTGACAAAGATTGGCAATGATTGGCGATGATTGACAATGATTGACTGTGATTGTTAATGATTATTCACAGTCTTTTATGTCGAAAAAATGTCAATCCGAGTCCTTTTTGACTAATGCAAGATTTCTATCTCTGAACAACACGAAATTAGCATCATTTTACTCATGAATTTTCATAGACAATCTAAATATAGAAACGACACAAGAATGAAATAAACTGCTATGGCATTCTTCGTGACGAAAATAAAAGTAGATTGAAATTATCAGGAGAATCATTCGGGCAATCAGATTCGGTCGGAATTCTATCAGATGGTATAGGGCTTTTATAAAAAGCGACAGAACCTTATCGGATCCCTGTTATTGAATATTGTCGGATCCAGAAACCAAAACGGGGATGGGAGATTTTCACTTCCAGCACTCCCCCGTGCTTACCTTAACTGATTTTAATAGTTTCATTATGAAAATATTGTAAGTAGTTTGGGTGTGTGGATCTTGCAGTTTAATTTGCAATATATTGCCAAAATAGTGGCAAGTATCTTATAGAGTACGAAAAATAGTCACAACAGAAGAAAGAACAGGTAGAAGACTAAAATTGGTACTTTAAATTTACCTAAAAGTTAAAGTTTAAAGTTTCGGTATGATACGGTAACCCTTTACGTCCCAAAACGGTTCCAGAAGAACCACTTATAAAATAACTTCATGAATAGAGTATAACTCTGTCTAATATACCAATTATGTGATCTGATCTTTCAAATGTCCTTCTCTTTGTGTAGAGTTGCTAGGCTGGTCTGAGAGCCATCGGTACAGAAATAGCATTGAAAACCCTACTTAGCTTTGATTATTTTTCTTTGAGCACGTTATTCAGTGAGAAATACCATCATCTGTCAAATATTATCAGTGTAATGAAGAAAAAAAGGAAGGAACCCATCAAAATTAACACTCAAAAAGTCCTTGTTTTTTGGCCTGTATTGTTAAATAATTATTTATTTTGTTTTAAGTCATATTATAACCTCTGAAGGCATTTAATTACCATTAAATACTATTACGATTTCTCATAAATTGTGGTTTCTAATACATGCATTGGCTTGGCCATATTCTGCTTTCCAGTTGCTCAGCATTGGCTCGATAGTCGCTTACACTCATTAGAATGCACAAATGACCGACTCATCGTGAGACTTTCAACATAAAACTAACCTAATGGTGGACATAGTCGTCTACTAATACAACAAAAAAACTTGGGAAAGATCTCTATTGATTGCAGATGTAGAAATGTTAGTTTCGAAAAATTTGAATTTTTTCATTTTTTCAAAATTATTGACTTTGCAGACGCAATATTTTGACAGTGGAGTGATGAAATAAATATTTCTTAAACCAATCGATAGTACATAAATTTTACTATAAAATATCATCTTTTGGATTTCAAATCCCATGGTTTCCTTATTTTCGGGCATTGTTCTACAAACAATCACTTCAGTGACCAAAGCGACGTAAAGGGATAACTTTAATTTTAAAGTTTAAAGTTTAAGTGCAATCCCTATACAAGACTACAATTAAAATTAATATCAGCGCAAAATAATATTGCTGGAGATCAATCAATCTTTTTTTTGTTGTTTTCTATGTAACGAAGAAACAATGAATGTATTTCGTCCAGTCATATTGAAACTTCCCAGTCTTGCCTCGTCCACCGAACCGAAATCTCACCCCAGCTCCGTCCGGCCCCCTTCATAACTTTTCCCACATCGCTTCGTCCGTCCACCTAAATAAAGTCTTTCCTTTCCAAGATTCTCTGTCCCGTTTCAGTCTTTGATCGGATCCTATGGTAGAAATTTGACGAATTAAATCATAAAATGTTTCATTACGAAGGTCCACAATATTGTAAGGAAGATTTTTGTATCTACATGTGAATATTTCTAAGTAGGCATGTCGAACAACGTAGAATCAAGCCCCCGCCCCTCAAAAATCGATCTTGGCCGAGAAGCGTTCGAATTGAATGAAACTTACTGGATATGCAAGGCTTGGTATGAAAAGGTTATTGTTGAAATTTCAGCCCTCTATCATGATGTTTTACTGAGATACGGTCTTAACAAGGGTCAAAAATAGCGAATTTGGCAACCCAAATTTCTCGGTCCAGGTTCATGATATATCATTCATTTCTTTTTGTTAGAATGAGTATGTGCACATGGAGGGCACTGCAAAGTCCTTTTTTTTTAAATTCTTATTTTTTCACCGGAAACTAGGAATCACGAGTTCAATGACGTCAAAAAACTCGAAAAAGAGCGGGGGGGGGGGTTAATAGAGATCCCTTGTTATCTAGTCATAAAGAACGGTTTTTGAAAAAAGGGCTCTGCAGTGCCCTGCATCTTGACATGCTCTTTCAAACAAAAGAAATTTTAATACATCCTATGGAGCTGGACTGAGAAATTTGGGATGCGCTTTTTTGAAAGTGCAAGCTGAGGAAAAATGAAAAAGATGTTTTCGACAAATTTTTTCGATTTTCAGAATTTTTGACGAAAATTCAGTTTTTTTGAGCAGGGCTACCAGAAATCCTCAAAGTTTCCTGCAAAATAGAGGTTTGTGGTAAAAATCCATATTAATTCTGAAAGAGCGGAAAACGCGCTAACTTTTGATGCATCTATCTGAATTTCGAAATTTTTGAAAAAAATAGCTTTTTTGAGAGGATTTATAAAAAGAGAGATTTGAGGTAAAAACCTATATCAAATCTGAGAGAGCGAAGAACGGAATATCTTCTGGTGCATTCATCTCAATTTCGGAATTTTCCCGAAAATTGACTTTTTTTTGGGGGGGGGGGCTTAAGAAATGAACAGAACGGTTGTTGTTCTGTGAAAATATGAAAACGAAATGAAAACAGCAAGAGAAAATAGATGTTTACATTCTTTTGTTCTGTCATGTGTCACGTGACCGCTTAGACATACGACAGAAAACGAGAAAAATATTGGCATAGATTTTACATCGACCTGCCTATCGTTCATTACGGTTGCCCTGGGTTTATGAAATAAACGACGATACAAACAGTGTTTCTCACAGCAAGGATTTATAATGATAGATAAATATGCAAGATCCTTGAGATCAGCGCTTCATACTCTATATAACACTTTGCTAAAAAAAGGAAGAGTATCAAATGGATAATTCCTGAGATTTCTTGATACGTTGCTTTTAATTGAACGGGAACATCGATGTTCGAACTTATTAGTTGTTTATAAGTTAACATATATTTATTCTCTGAAATCTTCAGACTCATTGTAGCATTTGTTAAATGTTTCTATCGATTTCTCATTTGTCCTTTCATTTTCATCGTTGTAGCATCTACTATGCAGATCTTTTTTCAATAGATGCACATTATGTTCTTAAAATCAGCAATTTTATTCAAAAAATATTTTCATCTACATTTTGGATACATTTTGATAATTTGCTTGGAAAAATAGTATCATCTTGCACTCTACTGGTAGAAATGATACGCAACTGAACTCTGGAATTCTGATTCTTGCTAGGAACACGAGACATAGTCCTTTCTCTACTGATAACAACTAATTAACTATCTGAAAATTAGTGTCGTTGTTTTGAATAAAAATCACTTCATTCTGAACGGTTAGCAAGATTGCTATTTATCACTAGGGGTGCCAAGTTACCGTTACCAACCTGCTATGTTACTAAGTAAGGGGTAACTTTTCCATTAGCTAGTTACTCGGTAACGTCTAAATTTTCCATCTCTCGCTACCGTGAAACCAACTTCTTTCAATTATCAGCAAAAGAGATTTTCAGAGAAAATAAAAACATTCTGTAAGGGTTTAAGTAAGTGATTCGAGGCCGGGGAGTTTGAATCTGAGTTCCGCACCCCTCGAAATCCTATTGGTAATGAAATAATGAGTAGAAAGCGAGTTTTCGAGAAGATGGCTTCTTAGAGGTGATTCAAGTTGTGAAGTTCGAATCTGTGCTGCATTTTTCTGGAAATCATTTGCCCAATTAGGGGACAATAGAAATCTCGATCTACGCAAAACGACAGTCATATTGATACCCGAACTGGAATAACTCCTAGGAAACCATTTTCCCAAAGCCTCGATTTTTGTTGGCTACTTCCCCGCGAGTAGGATTTCGAGGGATACGAAGCTCAGATTCAAAATCTCCGGCATCGATTCACATACTTAAACCTTTACAGAATTTTTTATTTTCTCTGACAATCTGTTTAGCTGATAATTGGAAGGATAGGGTTTCCCGCTACCACATTACCAAGTAAGGGTTAACGGCTGGTTAACTAGAAACGCTGTCGTTGCCCGTTACTGGGTAACGTAACGGTAACTGACCACTCTTCTTTATCACCATTGAATGACACTGGCTGATAATGATTGGTAGTTATTGGCAGTGATTGGCAATGATTGGTAGTGATTGACAATGATTGGCAAAGATCGATGTGATTGCAATCAGCTTTTTCTCCCTTGAATTAAATACTAAAAAAATGGGTCTTCTTTCTATTAATCTACATCTGTATTCTCTATAATTTTCTAGAAGTCCATATAATATTCCTTTTATTAATTTATAATTTTCTAATTGAGTCTCACATGCTTTGTAAAATATGATTGAAAGCAATCAAATTTCAAATGATCAGCAAATGGCGTAAACCTACGTGTAAATGGTAAATTTTAGGATGAAAGCTTTTTTCGCAGTGCAACCTGTTGAGAAGGTTTACGTAACTAATGTCAAAACTACTAATGTAGAAAGGAAAATGTCGAAAAGTAAAAACGTCGAAAGGGCAACGTTGAAAAGGCTTGACTTTTCGGAATTTTCCCTGTAATATAATGAAAAGAATTGTTTGAAAAATGAAGAACAAAGATGCTGCCAAAAGGAAATTATTGTGAGGGTTCATGTCCTTGTTGTTCAACTTATGGCCAAATGATTCTGCTCAGATTATATTGAAGTTAGCCGAGCCA
This sequence comes from Rotaria macrura, assembly GCA_900239685.1. Taxonomy (NCBI): domain Eukaryota; kingdom Metazoa; phylum Rotifera; class Eurotatoria; order Philodinida; family Philodinidae; genus Rotaria; species Rotaria macrura. The sequence continues at coordinate 4,670 of OENT01003709.1, read as the reverse complement.
AGCATCCATGTGTTGATTTTGTTTATTGATTTTAAGTTTTCCTCGTTCAAAAAAAAAAATAAAGAGTCATTTCTCATTTTATTGAAATTATTCTTCTTGCGACTAATTTAACCTTAGATATTTTAGTCTTTCGACAATTACCTTTCGACATTTTTACTTTTCGACCAAAGTTGGCATCACCGTTGAGAACTCTAATATTGAACTCATATATGTTCTCTGGCCTGCAATATTTAAGGCCATTGAAAACTCGTTGGCAAGCTCTATAATAGACGTTTGCGTTAATAGAATGCTTATCACGGGGAGGAAGCAACTATTTAAGCTCAGTTTTAAATCTTACACAAACCATTTTCTTCGTAAAGACATGTGAGTTAGAGAAAGTTGCAAATGAATACGACAATTATTTAGAAAACTAAGCAATATCTATAACTGTTTCTTAACGAGTCTTAACAGAAAATGCCCACAAGTTTATTCTAGGATACCTCAAAAAGTTCACGGTAATTATACGAAGGTGCAGCGCTCTAAAAGAGCTGTTAAATCGTATCCATTTTGAAACACGCGTGTTCTTCCATTAATATTAAATCGATTTTTCCCATGAGTAATCTTCTAATTGTTTACATATGATTTCTCAATGAAATTTTAAGTAGCAAACGAAGGAAGAATATTTTGGGATACTCAACTGGTAGCATTTGACTAAAGAAAGAAAAAATGTTTATTTGATGTAGAATTAAAATAAAAGGGATGCCGAAGGCCTCACGAAAATATTTTATATGAAAACTATATGATGCAGGATGAGATAACATAGACAATAAAAAATTCTAAGACAGCTGCATACAGCCAGAATTACCCAGGTGAACGCATACGGTACGTATACGGCCGTTTACGGTCAAATACGGAGCGTATACGGCCGTAAACCTGGTCCATGATTTACAACCGTATTTTAGCGAAAATACGGCCGTATCTGATCGATATACGATACAAATACGGCAAAAGTATGGTGAGAATACGGTCGTTTATGGTGAAATTACGGCGTGGAAACGGTCGTTTACGGTGAAGTTACGGTAATTTACAGTGGACCGTAACCTTCCTCCTCGGTAGGACTAAATATTTCACTCAAATGATAATGGACGTGTAACATTTCCAGTGACTAGGCGGAAAATAAGAAACTTGATTTCCGCAGTGGCGGATTTAATCTCTTAACGATTGATTTGCTTGCCTAAAATGATTTTCTTTTACTTGTTTTGAATTGTGTACATAGAACAAATAAATGAGATGAATTATCAGATCTCATTTAACACAAAGCTTTCAATTTTACTTAAAAATTTCAGATGAATGTTTTGATTAACTTTTTTTTTCATACCTGTGAACTGAGATTGAGCATGCCAGTTCCAAAAGGATAGAATACAAAACGAAGAATATCTCCAGCTTGTTCCATGGTGAATCGTCGCACATTGTCTATGAGTCGATCCATCAGTACTTGAGCCAGACTTGTATCCGCATTATTTTCATTCAATAATCGTGCTAATTCAACCTTCAATCTTTTGGATGTATCTTCGACAGAAAATGTTGGTTTTGACGCCGGTTGCGCCATGTTTTTTCGTATTTGTAAATTTCACTGTAATACTTAGATTTCAGACGAGTAAATCTAAAAAGAAAGATTCTGTTTGAAAGCTATAAACTTCGATCTAACTTGATAGGAATATCAGGAAATGATGAATGTAAACAATCTAATGAATAGTTTTAATGAAATGACATATGAGGCAAAGTGTTACGAGTGCTGAATAGTTACACCTATACGTAGTACTACAAGGGATGTCCCAGAAGCTCTGTTACAGTTTTGTAATACTTTGCTCTCAAGTTCAACAAAAGGCAAGCTTCTTGAAGCTTTGACACATTATTCTAACAATCAATTACTACACAACTACAAAGTTTGAGGTTCATAGCTTTTACTATGGAATGGGAATCAGTAGTAACTTTGCCATGTACTTTGTTTTCGATTTTTCGGTAGCGAAAATTCGATAGAAAACGAGTAGAGGAAATGTTATATTCGACATCTCTTCACTCAACACGTGAGACCAAAACGTGATGATCTTCGCAATAAAATGTATATTATAGGTGACAGTTACACAGAATTTATTCGAACTATTGTAACAGAAAAAGTAACTAGAGAATTAGATGATTTACAAAATGTAAGTTTTGAAGACCATCAAGCTTGTAACCAAGCAATGCGACTGCCATTTAATAGTATTAAACTCGTTTTGATCGGATGAATCTACTCAATAATTTTTGATGCAAAATTAGATGACGTGCGGCACATAGAAAATGTTTGAGGTATACTAAAAAAGAAGTTACGAGGACGAGAATACATGTATATTGAACAATTTTGAAAAACGACGTTCAGAAAGAATGGCAAAAAATCAGTGCTTCTTTATGCTAATGAATGATAGATAAAATAAAGCGAGATTAAAATTAGTAATCGATCATAGTGGTTATCAAATACCGGAACACTGGCAACGTGATTTGTGTTCTTTCTTAATTTTTAAAATTCATTGGTTTTTAACTCTATCACAGATGAAGAGAAACATTTTAAGGGAAAACATGACAAAGTTGCTACTGGTCCCCCTTCCACAGTAAAAATTATAGATATCAACCTCTGTAGCTATGTAGTACTATCGAAGTATGATAATCTGCCAAAGTTTCACGAATTTTACTTTTTCTTAAACTCAAGAGCAATGAATTACACATTGAATGTGAGTGTGCGGGTGTGGGTGCGCATGTTTATCTTATTGTGAACCACACCCACACTCAAAAATTGTTTTAAATATATTTGAAAAAGATGAAAACTAAGGGCATAGTTAAAGATGCATACTAACTTGTTGAGTATAATGTATGGCCGCGCTTTGCGTCCCATTATTGAATTCCTCCAATCTACTAAAGAGCAAAAGATGCAGCATGAAAAGCTCTACAATTTACACGAGACAGCTTATTTTATGGTTGCATTTTTTTGTTTTCAAATGGACAAAATTTTTAGCAATAAAATGTCGGCAATGAGAAAAGAAAATATATTTTTTGGTGCATGATGAATTCCCTTTTTCTTATTTCATCCTGTTATTGCCTGATATGTTTAATTTAAAAAAATACAAAGCATCACAAGATGCAGCATGAAAATCTCTACAATTTACGATGAACAATTATAAAAAGATGAACTAAAAGAAAATCAATTCATCTTGTACTATGAAAAAAGATATCGTTTTCGCACGGTCGAAACTTCTTCGCTCAAAGTTTTGTCCATTTTTAAGAAAAAAGTGAAACTATAAAAAGCTTGCTAGCGCAGTCCCTTTGGGGCTGAAACGTGGAACTCACATAATCCTTTCGTAAAATATTCTGAGTGATTTGAGTGTTTGTAATAGGGGGGGGGGGGGGGGGGGTGAGCAATTGTCTGTAATGGAAGGGGAAGGGATGGAGTAGCCGCAAAATCTTCACCTTAAAACTTTCACTCACAATTTTCTTCGAAAATAAATGTGAGTTCCACAAAATAAGGGATCTTATGTAAATTGTAGAGCTTTGCATGCTGCACCTTTTGGTATATTTTATTTTCTTAATAGAGCGAAGTGATTAATAAAAAATGGGGCGCAAAGCGTGGTCATTCCTTATACTCAATACACTATAGAACTTTGTGTATGTCTTTACTTTTCATCTTGTTTCAAATATATTAAAAACAGTTTTGGGGCTTAGTCGTGTATGGTTTTGTGAAGAAGTTCAAGCGCTATCTTTTCATAATAAATGTATTTTTTTCACAGAGATAATAGAGGAGAAATCTTGAAAATACTTTGTCCCGTTACTTATGAACTACCCTGTATGGATAAAAATAGGAAAAAAATCCGTTACGTTACAACAAAACCTGATTATATTGGGTTCAAAACATGACGTTATCGGATTTTTTCATGTCAGCAGATCCTAGCAGTTGCGAAAATATCAGTTGATATAATTCAATAGGAGTCGATTGGGTAACTTGCTGATGTAAACAGATCCACTATCGGTTAATTGGAAAACCGTTAAAAATTGGTTCGTTTCTTATCGCCTTTTATATGGTGCTTGCCGGATTTCGAACGAATCTGGTGTTGGATCTGATCATTTTCGGAAGGATCTGTACAAGGTGGATAAAATCACCTGGTTGATGCTTTATTCTTCTATAGTTCTTGACATGGTGAGTAGATGATAACCATTTGGATAAACTAGAGATGCTAACTACTCTTTTTGTAAAATTATCACTGCTTCAAAGGGAATAATCATGGCGCCCACACTTTATTCAGTAACTTAAATTCTCAATAAACTATGTTTGTTTACAGACATCGAAAAACAAAATAATAACATTGATCCGTTCTCTAACGCATTGAATTGCAGCATCAAGAAAAGCAAGAAAAAACAGAATTTTTTCAAGCAGTTGTTAATGGTTCTGTTGGATGACCTTGGGAGAAAAAAAATTGGCTCTACTTAAAAATACTCGAAAACAGGAGAGAACGCAAAAACAATATGTTGGTGAGATTTTACCAAGGGGGATGTTAGCGTCAGTAGATGTCATTAACAGACGCTAAACGTCTAACACTATATCTTCCTTTAATCTGTTTGTTCTTGTTCTGTTACGTCATATTGGTCAATCAACTCACGTGATT
>OENT01003708.1:0-10922 GCA_900239685.1 Rotaria macrura | reverse complement strand
CAGAATACATTAAACAATCAAATGAAAACGATGCACAAATAATGAAATTAATGTAGTGATTTTCTTCCTTTCCAAAAATTTATTCTGGACAGAAGTAGAATCAGGCCCATATACTAAATGAAATGATATTATGTATGCTCTGTACACAAATTATGGTGATGCGATAAAAGTGATGTAGAATACCGGAAGTAATATGGCCATTTTTATGTTTCTATGATAAAGAAAGGCCTGGAATGAAAATAGGACAAATAATAAAAGTAAGTTAGTAATTCACTTTTTTTCTGAATAAATAATTGAGCACGATTAACATGATGGAGAAAAACTGAAATAAATTCTGTGATGGGGGTTTTAAAAGCACTATGATGATATGCTAAAAACGATGCAGAATACCGAAAGTAATATAGTCATTTCTATATATCGGCCTTATGAAAAATCCTTGGATGGAAGTGATGGAAAAAGAATTCAAATATGATGTTAATTCTGATTTTTGTGAAATAATCGAAGTCATCGAGCTCTCCAGACGAAAGGCTTCGAAATAACCATTTCAATGAAATTATTTTGATACTTTAATCACTGAGTTCTTTATGATGGTGCTTTACAGAGGTTCTACAGTCTCGCAAAAGATGATTATGAATGTCATTAATATCTCATGGTTCAAGACTTTTTCAAGCAAAAGATAGAATATTAGATTGAAATCGGAATTATTCATGCTAGAAAATGATTCTTTTCATATTTTTCAAACAAACTCTTCTTTATTCTTCTACAGTAAATGCTTTTTGTCGACTAGGTTACCATACTCGATGTGATAATATGTAGTGGTTGCCAAACGTTGCACTGTCAAGTTCAATTCTCATAAGAGTGTTGGTGTTTAGAATAATCGTTGATGATCGTTGAAAAAACTTCCTTGATTTCAGCTCCCTACGGTTAGAATAAAAAAGATCGATTTGTGATCGATTGCTCTTGTTATATGATGGCATAGAAGTGGGAGTTTCTTTAAGTAATGTAATCAAAAAGAATGCCAATGAATTTGAATGGATGCATCAGTCAATCACACTCGGATACGTTCGTTGTTATAGTTTTGCGAAATAGTGCCTTCGTATTGTGCCCAATCTAGTTCAGAAATGAAAAACGAATTTCCGCCGGTACCTGAATGAACAGTAGCTATTCATTTTCTTTCCACTATCTTTTTACAAAGTTTACCATAACATATTTCATTTCAAGTATTTCTCACGACTGAATTAGAATATCTCCCAGAAAATCTGTATCACGTCATTTCTCGGCATCTGTTTTCAAATATTGTCTATGATATTTTCAAGAACTACATACGTTTTGAAAGTGCGAAAGGTGATTTTCTTGACAAGTAAAAGTTCAGCTATTGGGCTGAGTGCTGCTACATCCAGCACCACTGTGATTGGAACTCAAAATATCTCTACAAATCTTCAATTTCGAGCCTTTGTATCATATATTCATAATCCATAAAACGTAGGGAAATTTCGCAGTTCATTTGCACTCTAAATTGGTCTAACTTGGGGAACACTTGACGTTTTCAAAGGTATGGTTCATTCTATAGTTTTGTATAGTAGCTAGCCATTTCTTCTTGAATGAAGCGTAATGATTTTAGTTGTGGTCTATAAAGTATTTTGTTTTCGTGGCACTATAAAAACCATTCCCCGTTTCGAAGAGAGAAATAGTAAACTATGAAGTTCGCTTCGTAGAGACTTGACTGAGGATGTGTCCGCTGAAGAACACTCTTTGGAATGTTGTGACATTTCTTTTAATTTTTGCTAAAGCTGGTCCCCAGGAGAATCATTCCGAACATAGGATCCGATCGGATCCGACAGGCATCCGATCATGTTTCTATCGGAGTTTCTCTTATCCGACGAAATCCCATCGGATTCCTGGTTGCGATTCCTGATTCGGATCCCTAGTGTTGGATTTTATCGAATCCTACTATCGGAATCCAATTGGATTTCACCGTGTGATCAGACAGGCCTCTACTGTTGGGTTTAAATGCTAATTCGTACTCAAATAAGAAAATAGGTTTCTTCCGTCGGATCCGATGCTGATTCCACAACCAGGAATCCGATCGGATTCTGTCGGATTGTCGGATCCGATCGGTTCCGATCGGATCCGACATTGGATTTAATCACCTGGGTCGCACGGAGGTTTATGAATTCAAATAGAATAAAAGGCATTGAATTGTTAGAGAAAAAGTGACGTATGCATACGCAATAAAAGAGCTTTCTGATTTGGCAAAGGAAAATTCTGAGTTTTAACTTTTTCATCAGATTGACATTGCCACAAGTATGTGTAGAAAGCGAAGGACTCCCACAAATATGCAGAAATAAACCTACGAAAGGCTGTATAATGAAACGTATTTTCGAAGTAATAGTACGCCAATACATCCGTGACTAATCAGTTAGCTTGTTCTGCGGTTTTTTCATCATTCTCATTGTTGCAATGTTGTTATTTGATATGATTAAATATGAAATTATCGTATCTGCAAAACTGAGGAACATATCAAAATTGCTCACTTCAACCAACATAACTAATTTTTTATCGAAGCTTTAATAATAGGAGATTGGAAAAACCGACGTCATATTCAATACCATATACACAAAAGTAATCAACAACATAGTTCTTTTAATGGTAAACAAAAAGTACAGTTCTGTAACGCTACTTTTGATTTGAACTCAGAATAACTGTGTAACTATTATAATTTTCATAAATGTGCATTGTTGTTACAGACACTCGATTTCTACTAACTTCATCACACGCATATACAACCAGTTACCACACATCATCTTATCAGGATTACCCTTTGACAAATAAAAGGTGTGATGGGTGGTTACATTGTCGACTGATAACTTCTTATCTTTTTTTTTCTAAATTTCTATTGAAGATACACAACACATGTATTTTCAGTAAGATCCAATGCACCTTGGTATTAATCCCTTACCATTTTAGATACAGTTTCTCCAAAATTGCTTGCCAGTAGTTATTCTTCTTATTTAATTTCGTGTTTCATTTGAAAAATAAAAAGAATGCAGTCGATTGTACATCGTATGATTGCATTTACTATCTTCATTACGGCATATTTCGCAGCACCATTGAAGTCAACTGATACTTGTGGGTATGATGTAAGCGACAGTGAGCAGAAATTAATCATTCAAAAAAGTTTATTATATACACCCATGTTCCATTACTAGACATGTAATTTAGGACAACCGGATAAACTTAATGTTCATATTGTTCCGCACACGCATGATGATGTTGGTTGGTTGAAAACTGTCGATCAGTATTTTTATGGCGGTTTGTAATTACTTCATTGTCATGTTGCATTAGATAGCCATCAGTGCGTTTCTTATTCAAATTTTAGCTCGAAGTTATATTCAGCATGCTGCTGTTCAATATATTCTGGATTCAGTTGTTCAAGCATTAGTTGAGAATCCTGATCGACGTTTCGTTTATGTTGAAATAGCCTTTTTCTGGCGTTGGTGGCGACAGCAGACTGATGAAATGAAAAGTACTGTGAGAAAACTTGTCAATGAAGGTACATGCATGTCGAATTCAAATATTTCATATTTCATATTCATTTGAAATAGGTCATCTTGAATTCATTTCTGGCGGATGGTCAATGAATGACGAGGGTGTCACACATTACAACTCAATCATTGATCAGCATAGTTTAGGTGCTGAATTTTTACGTGATGAATTTGGTGAATGTGCTCGACCCAAACTCGGCTGGCAAATCGATTCATTTGGTCATTCTAGAGAAGTGGCATCACTGTTTGCACGCGTAAGTTTATTTCAAAAAAATATAATTATCGTTTCCATCCATTGTAATGTATAGATGGGTTTCGATGGATTATTTTTCGGACGAGTTGATTTTCAAGATTATGCTGAACGAAACCGAACAAAAACAATGGAAATGATTTGGAAAGGAAGTGCTAATTTAGGTGAACAAAGTTGGCTGTTTACGGGTGTAATACCAAGAACTTATTCTGCACCGCATTCGTTTTGTTTTGATTTTCTTTGTCGAGATGAGCCTATTAAGGTTCGTTTTCCAATAATACATTGTCTAATAATATTTATTGTTCACATAGGATGATCCAAATTTACACGATTATGATGTGCCTGAAAGAGTTCAATCATTTATTGATGCAGCACATATTCAGGTTGATAGAATATACATATAGGATTCATCATTGTATTTATATTTGTAGATATATATGTATGCGTGTATCTGTTTCAGGCTCGTAGTTATACAACAAATCATATAATGATGACAATGGGTAGTGATTTTAATTATGAAAACTCCAATGAATGGTTTAAAAATTTAGAAAAATTAATGAAATATGTCAATGCTCAAGTAATTTTTACAAATGCATAGATTGATCCAAAAGCATGTGTCTATATTATTTTCTAGCAAATGAATGGTAGTGATGTTAATCTATTCTATTCTACTCCAACCTGTTACTTGTATGCGCTGAATAAAGCCAATCGTACGTGGACAACAAAGACAGACGATTTCTTTCCCATTTCTTTCAATCAACATGGCCTTTGGACTGGTTACTTTACTTCAAGACCAGCATTGAAAAGATATGAGCGTCATTCAAATAATATTCTTCAAGTAACAAGGCAATTGAATGCATTTTCTAATATTACACAACGTCAAGCAATTTTTCCTTTAAGTATAAATCTAACACCAATATAATATCCTTTCTTTTTTTGATACTGAACATGTGTAAATATATCTACACAGGTGAGGCGATGGGTGTTGCTCAACATCATGATGCAGTGACAGGAACAGAAAAACAACAAGTTGCTTATGATTATGCTCAACGCTTGTCGGAGGGTATCGAGTCCGCTGCAGTAAGTCATTTTATTAATATATAGATCTATCATGAATTGTGCGAAATAAAATTTATACGAAATGTTTAAACGTTTAAAGTAGCAGTTTAGATCTACACTATGCTCGGTCTCAGCACCTTTCACAGATGACCTGTAACAAAATGTGTTTTAGTTGACATCTACTTCATAACTAATCAAAAGCACGAAGGATTCCACAGTCTAAGAGTCATCGAGTGATGACATATGTGTACAATCTATATTTTCTGACTTACATTCTGAGTATATTGATCAATTTAAGGCTTATCGATATGTTAAAAAGCATATAAGTTCGAAACAATATCCCTATGATTAGAGATAGCAAATATAATTCGCATGTCACATCTTGATCTCATCAAAATGACTCCAAGAGATTTGCCATTTTCTAGAATGTTATTAATAAAGCCTATCAAAAATTATTGTCGAAAGGAAATCAACCACTATCAGTACCAACTCAATTTCTTTGTCACTTGTCTAATATTAGCGAGTGTTTGATCATTGAAGAACAAGACAGTGTAAGTTTCGAGTTGATTCCATTCAAATAATCTACCAATCGAACATTTATCACGTAGTTTACATTAACCATCTGGAATCCAACTATTCAATCGACTGAAAATATGATACGCGTACCAGTGACTAAAAATTATATGATTCGAAATCCAACTGGTGATATGATTGAAGCTGAAGTAAACGTATTTGAACAATACCATGCGTACCCTTATTCGTCGTTTAGTTGATTCCAATATCTGACCCAGTAAAAAGTATTCCTGGTCGAAGAAGTGCTGCTCAACATGAATTACTATTTCGAGCCTTTCTACCTGCTCTTGGGTTTAATACGTACTATTTTCAAGCACAAAGTAATAAAAATAAACTCTGATTGATTGACTAATCAATGTTATTTATTTTTTTAGCTGAAATTATGAACAAGGAAAAATCTACGATAAGAGTAACATACAATCAAGGATGTATACTTCAAAATCAAGTAAGTATAATGTTGGAAAACAAACAGAAAATATTATATTTGCGGTTTTCTGTCTATATTTTGTATTTAGTATCTACGAGTTGAGTTTGATGATCAGGGCAATTTAAATAATATCACTAATAAAAATAGAAATTTTACAGTTCTCTTTTCTGCTCAAGGTTTATATTGGTATACAAGTAAATATTAAAACGTAGCTAAAAGTCGTTCGATTATTTCTCAACAATATTTTTATACTATAAGGTTTTCCAGGCAATAACTCTAGTCCAGAATTTCAAGCATCGGGCGCTTATTTCTTTCGGCCACTAACTCCTACTCCATTACCTGTGAGCAATACACGTAATATGTTAGTAGATAGTGAAAAGATAGATCTTTGTCGTTCATCTTACTGTATCTTATTTAGAACTTGTACTTACACAAATCAAGTTCAAAAGGCATTGATTGTGTTTAATAATTGGACAAGTCAAGAAATCAAAATCTATGATAATATTAGAACAGCTGAAGTTGAATGGATAGTCGGACCAATACCAAACAACGATCATATTGGTAAAGAAATAATAATGCGCTACGATAGTGATATTCAAACTAATGGATTTTTCTATACGGATGCAAATGGACGTGAAGTGTTAGAACGGAAACGAGATTATCGACCAACATGGAACTATACGGTATATGAAAGTGTTAGTGGAAACTATTATCCCATAGCAAGTCGTATTTGGATTAAAGATAATAAACGACAATTGACTATACTTACAGGTGCGTTTATTTAATAATACGTAGAATAATCTAAAAATGATATTCTTCTCTCCTTTGACTAGATCGATCTGAAGGTGGTTCAAGTATGCTTGATGGCTCTGTAGAACTTATGATTCATCGTCGTACAGTGTATGATGATTCACAAGGTGTCGATGAGCCGATGAATGAAAAAGCATTTGGTAAAGGTCTCGTCATATGTGGTAAACATTTTCTAATCGTTGAGCCACCTGAATACAGTGCTCTTTATCATCGTCCTACGGCTCAACAGATTTATATGAATCCAATGAGTACTTATGCATTGGTAAACATGTCTTATACTAACTACTCGACCAGTTTTCGGCAGACGTGGTCAGCACTGACGGAACTGTTACCATATAATGTTCATTTATTGACATTGGATCAGTTGCAATCAAAAATATTTCTTATACGAGTTGAACACTATTTTGAATTGAATGAAGATGATAGTTTTTCAAAATCAGTTCAACTCGATTTACAAGTTTTCTTTAATAGCCTAGGTAAAATTAGCGATTTAATAGAATTAACACTTGCAGCTAATTTACCTGTAAATGAAATGAATCGACTTGTTTGGAAAACAAACAACAGTCAATTATCATTCTCAAAATCAACAAGTATGAAAAACAAAGGTTTCCTTTTAGTATCGAACTCATGCATTTGTTGATAATATTTTAGACTTGCATTCATTGAACGGCACAGTAGTAACACTTAATCCCATGGAAATAAAAACTTTTCAAGTTACTTTACAATAACTGATATCTAGCAATATGAATTCATTTTCTCTTCTCTATATGAAATAAACAATATTGATTGTATGCTCAAGACGAAAAATATTTTTCGCAGCATGATCAACATCGATTACAAGAGAATTCGAAATGATTGTTAAATTTTTTTCAAACAAACTGGATGCAATTGCGGTTATAACAAACTATTTATCCGACACTTACGTATTATGGGTTTAAAGTTGTTGATAGTATTGTTTAACAAAAAAACGATAGCTAGTGAAATATTTTAATTTTCCTTATTCTAATTGTTTCACAGAAATGTCATTTGTATTAGTGCATGCAATTAGAAGCTAATGTAATCCTTACCAGGTAGGTTTGCCTAGAGGATGAATTCCAAATAAAGTACATTGATACGTGTAAAAGACGAGAGAGCAGGGTATTCATACAGTGAAAACTGGACAAAACCTGCCTATTAACTACGGTTTTACCGATCCTTCTATGCATTCGATGAGCACTTTTTAATTCTCCGTTTCCTTAAATGTTATACGTAGAATTTAACTTTCTTTTCGATATGGTAACTGTTATTTCAATCAAAAATAAAATTGCAATCCAAAAGAAAAAAGCAACATATTCAAAAATCTGAATCTTTAAAGATAAATGTAAAAACGTTTTTAAATTTTTAAAAAGATTAGTTAAAAAAATAGTTGAAAGAAGAAATGTAAAACAAAAAATTGAAAAATAGATCTAAATAAATCTGATGCTTAAATATAAATTATCAACTGAATCTCGATCGCGTCTTATTGACTTTACTCTAATCGCTATCAAAAAATTAATATTAGTTATGCGACATACTTGCATATGTATATATACGTATATGTGTGTGTATGTGTGCGTGTGTGTTTCAGTCCTGCAACCCTTCCTTTTCTATAGGTCATCGGAAAAATTAACAGTAAGCCACGATGAACTTGTGAAATGTATATAGAGCCATGGCAATTGTCAAAACCGACGCTTTACAGCTACAAGCGACCCTGTTCTTGTGCCATGCGTGGTAGAATCTGATTACATGAATTACATCCATAAGCATTATTATGGAACGTCATTTGAGAAAAAAAAACAAATATCCAAGAAGATGAACAATAGAAAAAGAATGGAGGATGCACATGTGAGTGAAAGAATGCAAAGACTATTTACTCAACACACTCATACCCTCATGATTGACACGACAAGATGAAAACGTATTTGACGTAAAATGAAGAACAACAGTAGACTCACAACCTAGCATCCCACTAAAGGCTTCTGAAAAAAGGACTCTACATGAAATATAAGGACAACATAGGGATTATATTTTGAGCATTCGAAAATTGTCGAGCCACTCACTCTTTGTTTAGTTGTTCATCGAAACAAAGAACTAATCATTGACAATTCTTAATATTTTCAACTAATTGATTACAGAAATGTGAACCGACGCCATGTGAGATGATTTAGAACGTTTTCGAAAGTTGAATGGAAAATTTTTGGGCAATTTTCGAGTCGGAAAACATTTCGCGAAATAGCGAACCTGTTCTATCAAAATTTGTATAGCTAAAACCATGCTGAACGGACTTCAGTTCCCATAAAACTTCGGCTTTTGACACTAGATCATCAAATGACCATGATTTAATGGGATCATTTCAATTGAACAGTGTTTATCAAAGTACTTGATAATGATGGTGTTGCTGAGATAGAAAAAGCAAATTGCGAATTTTTTAAAAACATTTAAACTCTTTTTGTGTTTTTCGTTTTGCATGTGCTGTTCAACAGTTTTCCAACCTTTATATTAGAATAGTCTAATTTATTTGTACGTCATAATGAACAAATAAGTGTTATTTTTGAGGTGCCTTCTTTGAAACAATTTTTGACTAAATTTCCATTTCTATCCTATTCAGCCATGATGGCTTGAAGTTCGTTTTATGATTACGCATATGATGAACAAGACAATGTAGAAAAGCATGCGTGAGGTATCCGTATTATTCTGAAATGTGACAGCACGGAATGAAAATGTTATAGATGGCGAAAGGCGCATCCATTCTCTTCATATATCCATAAAAGTGCCTCGATGGAATAGAGTAGGATATTGTTGACGTTTACTAGAATTGAATGGACCAGATGATTATTGATAATTGATACGTGTTGAATCTATTTATACTGACTTCCTAACTCAATGGAAGAAAGACGAAAAAGAGGCAGAATGGGATGCCAACTCACGGCAAATATCATCATCCGAATCAATAGACCAAGAACTCGTAATTTAATGTTCTGATTTAATGTGGCAAATTGTGGTAAATAAATGAAGATCGATAATATTAGCACACTTTTCTTGATGAACATTGTCTTTACTGTTTTTATTCTATGTTGTTTACTCGTATGAAAGAGAAACGGACAGGTGAGCACGAACATTTTTTCGAGATGGAAACTTCAGAAGAATTATGAATAACGTCACAATGACATAATCAATTAATCTTGTACGTCAGAATAATTATCATGACAAAGTAATTGGTGTAATTATGTCAGCATCGATCAAATAAATTAGTCTAATAAAATGAAAAACTGTATTCAACGAAAAAAAAAGATAAATGGAATCCCTTGATAAAAACCTAAAATTTTAGTTCCTCCATAAAGAAACCTAAAATTAAATCTTTATTAATATAAAATGGCTATGTGTATATAATTCATTCGAACTACTAAAAAAGTTTCTCGGAAATGTCAATACTGAAGAAAATAAGCTTCCTGTGAATGTTAACATGGAAATTCAGACTGAATTTTTAACCCAGTTGGCGAGCATGAAAATCATGCCAGTAATTCTTGATGCATAGTAACTCACAAATATTATGAAAAATGACGCCATATGAACCAGAACAATATCGGACAAAGTCCGATAATATATTAACACAAGCAAACATCGGCTTACAAAATGAAGTCAGTGTTCAATCAACAAATACTAAAAGTTCAAGACAGAATTCATTGAAAATTTATCAACTCACAAGGATACCTTTATGTGTCAAAATTGTAATTCGGAAATACGACATATTATTCGAAAGTCCGAGACCATTGATCCTGAAATCCCTACCAACAGTTATCAATTCATCATTGCACGCACCCTCTAGAAAGATTTGATATATGTAGATAAAATATAGAAACTAAGGTTCAACACTTTATTACAACACATTATGCTATGGAGAAGTTCTTTTTTACTTAACAATAATGCATTTCATTCGGCCAATGAGATACCTTGCCACCGAGCAAAAATATGAAACAGAAATCGTGATTCGAACCCATATCGATCAAAACGGTATCGTTTACGATCGGAATACGCACGGAAAATGTTGTTAAAACGCAGTATTTACGGTAACAAACGTGATCAATACGGTTCACTTTCGGGCCGTAACAGACCGTATTATCTGGTGCAGAAATACGCACCGTTTTGCATCCGTCTCGTAAACAGACCGTATATTGATAAAAAACGATGCGTTACAGAGTCCCCATTAACGGACAGTTTTTGCAACGACAAATTATTCGAA
>OENT01003707.1:0-10928 GCA_900239685.1 Rotaria macrura | reverse complement strand
CGTCATCCGGACCACAACCGGATGTACTACCATTATACTACCGCGGCGAAAGTATATTGCTGTTTGTACGCATATTGCGTCTTGTGTATTTGAAAAATTTTTACGCATCAATTGTTGTGGTGTAGTTTGTTGTATGAAGCTAGTTTTATTTTGGGGCAGTCTTACTGCTATGAGCACTTTGTTTTTCATAAAGGAACCGCGCGTGTTTTTGACTGGATGAAAATGAAGTACATGAAATAGAGATTTAACTGAAAAGAGTGAATCGGAAATTGGGTGTGCTGGAAAAATGTCGAAACGGAAAATAAAAAAATAATCATGTCTCAATTATACGGTAATCCGAATCCCAATTATTTCATTGTTTTTCCTTATGATTTTACTAGTATAGAATTTTAGCCAGTATTGATAGGGATGAGTAACTATTGATAAAAGTAAAATATAAGATTCGAACAAAGAATTATTATATAACTAAACTTGTAATATCATGACTGAAGTTTTCGTAATTTGAACTAGTGAAATTCAAGCAAAATCTCAAGCTGTTGCTTTATAAATTCAAATAAAGAAAAACCTCTACTAGTTGCCGTTGAATTTACTTTTAAAATGAATAAAGCAACAAGATCTACTAATTATTGGATGCTCACTAGTTAAAGATTGTGCACCTAAAGTTCATACTGATTCAACTGATAGGTTGATGAAAACTGTTGACAATCATAGTGATTTGCCAGAAAAAGAAAAAGTTGAGGTTCGTGCAGTTCGTGAAAAAAAAATTTTTTATGTTGTATTTTTTTTTGTAAAATTTTTCTCACTGTTAAAATTTCAACTTAATTTCATACAATGAAACATGCACTATATATTTCCAACTCTTTAGAATATGAATTGACAAAGTTTCATGTCAATATAATTTTTCGACATTATGATGGCCAACCGGAAATTCTTCTTGCTTCTGAATGAGTTAGAAAAAAAGTAGGATCTATAGCAAGAGTTTTGCTAATAGAAAATAAGTGATTGATGCAGTTCGCCAAACATTTCTCGCTGAGCAGGAAAAGACAGCTGACACGGTTCGACATTGGTTCTCTGATTTCCTGCTTTGTTTCAAAAGAAACGGAACCCGCATAGGAGCTGTTTCATGTTCAAATAAGATCGAGTAATTCTGTGAGCTTCTTTTACACCTTATGGTGACAAAAGAATTTTTGCTTGTCTCCTTCATGCACTTCAAAATAATTTTGAGTACCGATGATTTTTAAATCTCGAGTGACTTGTTCGGAAAACTTTGTTTACAGTCAATCTATTGGTCAGTTGAAAGAGTTTCGAGAATAATTTTGTGAATTTAGTCAGTTGCTCATATTCCATTGACTATTAACAGATTGTCGAACCAAAAGTCGGTACTACATACATATGAGTAGTATTATAATTTCTCACGTTACTTTTATTAACTCTTGGATATTTTTTAGTGCTAGTTCCTTGTTTATAAAAATATGGATATTTGTCTTATATGTGATTGTGACATATGGGAATGGCATTTTATATGAAATAGCCATTATTATTTAATTATGTTAGTTTACATTCTGTCGAAAGCGAGACTTAAATTTCTTATGATTACCCAACCATTGATGACCGTGTTGCACTCATGATTTTTTATTCGTGTAAAAGTTTGTCATTTTTATTTCAAGATGTGATGACGTCAACCATTGCTATTTTAGTCATTCCTATAGAAGATTATTTCCACTTTATCGTTTTTCTAAGAGAAGTTTCTACTCAAATTATTCAGGTGTATACCATCCATCTATGACAAGACTGAATCATTAACTTTCATAAGTATTGTCAAATTGACAGACTATGATTTAATATATGAAAACAAGTTGACAGCGAACGAGTGCGTGGTATTCCTGGTATTTAAAAAGTTTCTTTTATTATTTTACGATGATTAGAAAAACATTCACACTCCACTTC
The DNA here is from genome assembly GCA_900239685.1 of Rotaria macrura. NCBI lineage: Eukaryota > Metazoa > Rotifera > Eurotatoria > Philodinida > Philodinidae > Rotaria > Rotaria macrura. Next base: position 8,981 of record OENT01003707.1, on the reverse strand, counting down.
AGCACAATAACTACATGACAAAAGAGCTATTTTTCGTAATAGACAAATACGTGTGGTTTTCTAAGATTTTTCAATACAAACATAATTTTTTCCATTAATGAAACAGTTAGCAATACAAAAATCTGATGAGTCAAAATCATTCCACCATTTAAAATAGGTTTCGTTTTCATCGTGTACTATCTTTATAAACAAGCCTCATAAATTCATATTTAAACTCACACTCTCCATATATACTGAAACGTTTAATCCCTTTTCGACAATATGTTGCAACCAAACACATTGGAACACACAGAATATTAAAAAAATTGTGTAAGGTTTTTTTTCCAGACCGATTCAATTTCTCATCCGTCATTGATCATGATCTTTCTAAAGTTGCTTGTTTGTTCCGCATTGATATCAACTTCCATCATATCTGAATTAGAGACCGAACCGGGACATGTTTCCTTTCCACTCCGCTGTTAATATTTTCTTTTCTTCGCAACTCCGTCCCACGCTTAATTTATTTATCTTTCCTTCATTAAAATATTTTAGTTTGTTGCTCTGTGTTGATCTTATAACTTATTCCACACTATATTACCAAAATAGTGACAGAAATCCTAGAGAACAAAGTTTATTCACATCGAACGATATAGGCAGACGAATAAGGATGGTACTTTTATACGTTACGCTCCAAAGTAATTCCAGAAGAACTACTGATAAAATAATTTTATAGATACAGTATTAGTCGGACTATGATGCCAAATATCTATCTCTTTGTGTAGAATCGTTAAATTGGTCTAGGGACCGTTTTGCAGGGACATGGCATTGAACTTGCCTACTTAGCGTTGAGGGAAGGAAAGAGGAAGCCCATCAAAACTAATACCCAAAACACTCTTGCTTTTCTGACCTATGTTGTTAAATATGTATTTAGTTTGATTTGAGCCATAATATAACGTCTGAAGACAATCAATTTATATTTCTAATACTATTTCAACTTCTCATGAGTTGAAGTTTCTAATACATCTATCAATTTTGCCCTTGATTGCTTTCCAGCTGCCCATTAGAGGCTCCATAGTCATCGACATTCCTTTGCATCTGTACTTAACCGACCTATCGGGAGGCTTCCGAAACAAAACTAACTCAATAGTGGATATAGTCATCTTGTAATACACTCGAGAACTTGCGAAAGATCTCTATTGATTGTAAGTGTAGAAAAATATTTTTCGAAATATGGGAGCGATGAAAAAAAAATTCTTTTACCAAATAGTAGCCCATAAAGTTTACTACAGGAAATTCTCTCTTCGATTGCAAATCTTATGCTTTCCTTATTTTCGACAATCGTTCTACAAATGATCACTCGAACTACCAAGGAAAGACAAAATGGTTAGCTTTAACTTTTAAAGTTGGCAGTTACAATGCTATTTCTACACAAGACGACAATTTAATGTGATATGAGCCCAACATAATATTTTTTTACATCAGCTAATCTTTCTTTTTGTGTTGTTCTCCATGGAGCGAAGAAACAATATATCCTTGTAGTCCGATCCCATCTTAACTTTCCCCACCCTACTCCGTTTCGGTCTCTGTCCAAGAGTAAAATCAAATTTAGTTCAACAGTTGTCACCAGTAAAAGTCTATATAGATTAAATAACTCCTGATCGCTAACTTTCAACAAGCGAAGAAGAACATCTGAAATCGCGTGTTTTTCTACACAGTACTTTAAAACGATGTTCGATTCTGTTTTCTTTACAGTTTAGACTTGAGATAACGATCGCATGAATCATTCTCGGAATTATACATCTGAAATATCCATAGAAGCAATATTGAACTACAACACAGTGTTGTGGTTATGTACATTTTCAAATCTTATGCAAAAGATGATAGGATTGAAAATAATTTCTTTCAATAGTAACATCAGACTCACAAGAAAAACGATATTCGAAATTCTTCTTCGCTTGTAGTTGTTGAAAAGTTCAGACCAATAACCATCGTTCATAATGTTCACTTATTTATCTTGGATAAATGCTCTCTACTTCTAGCAAGCATTACACCTATTAACATGGAAACTAAGAAAACGGTAATTTTAATCACTAAGGTAAATCGTAGTCGAATGATTATATGAAATTTACATTTTAAAAAAATCTCAGAAGTTAAGGACGAACATTGGAAGCAAAAAGAGAATCCAAAAGTGCGATAAAGAAAAAGGTAATATCTATCGAACGAACGATTCATACGTACAATTGTAACATTAATAATTTTATGATGAAACATAATTCAACAGCTTCACATCAGTTCAGTGCCACTAAATAATATTTTCGTCTTACACCAACTGTTGTTAGACACACGCTTCTTTGATCTATGACTTTTCCAATATCAGTAAAAGTTGTCGTTGTTCAAATGAGATAATCAAACTTTGTTGAATAGTATATATGTTTTTTACATGGATGAGTTTGAAAGAACATTGTCAAATGTCGTCCCAAAAATAGCCGTTTCCGAAGAAAGTGAATATATTGAGACTCAATATTTCAAGAACGCCTTGTGCAATCAATCTGAAGTCTCACTTTGCGTATATATTGTCTACACCTGAGTTGTACGTGTAGCGTCATATTCAAACAAACGAATTTACTCCACAATATTCTAATGATCTTCCTCATTAAAATCATGATTCTGCACACATTTCTTAATCTGTATCTCGTGACCAGAACAAGATTGATATCTTGATTGATCAAAGAGTTCTTGAAATACTACGCATCTCAATATATAAGTATTCATTTTCTACGAAGATTGGTATTTATTGGAAGATTTTTCTCAATGTCCATTCAAACGCACTCATGTCTAAAGTATGTTATACTCAGCAACGTCTGATTATCTCATTCAAGCAAGGACGATTTTTATCCATATTGGAAAAGACAGTTGATGTATGAAGAAAAACCCCAGTCAGTAGTACTGAATTGATGTAAAGCTATTGAATTATTTTGTTATCGTAAAGTTCTTAATGGTACAGTTTTGTCAAACACAACCTAAAAGGAGTGTTGAAGTGTTTAAGGCAGAAACTTTGCATTCTCAGATAGTTACAGACAGGAGTCTAATGTATCATAGACAATCTCCAGAGATCATCACATACTGTTACCAACATCTGCAACGGGTTATCCCAGATGATATATAACCAGCATCTAATTAAAATATAGACGAAGTCTTTTCTTCTTGAAACGCTATTCTGCATGGTATATCATGATCACGAAATATGCATGAGTACAGTCAGAAATGGCCTGTTTTTTAGTGAGTTTAGGAAAAATGGATCTATCATGTTTCATATTTGTATATCTGAGTGTTCGTCTTGTCTTATCACCTCGCAAATATAATAACTGGTGATCAAAGTGTCAAACATATTTCCTCCATCGTGAACTATAGGATGAATAGATTGTTATGAAACACATGCGAAATGATTGCTTCTCTTTGGCAGGTGATTTAAAAATTAAAATGAAACTGAGAAATAGAGCATTTTAAAACATTTAATCAAAATTGAATTAATCTAACTATATTATCTAATTGATTGTAATTCGTAGTTGACGATAGTACCCTGAATTCCTGTTACTGATAGAAAAATATTTCACACCACACATATAGCCCCGAATCAGAGTATGATGTTTCACTTAGTAAAGAATTATCTTCTTTGAAGATGACATTTTCAAAATCAAAATTCACAATGATTATTGCATTAGTTGGATGAAATAGAAATAGAATTTATTAAATTAAACCGAAATACGTTTAAATACTTGTTTATGAACATGTACAAGGATGGTTGAGTATCATAGATAAAGAAAATATTGTTTGAGTTCTATCGAACAACACGTGTTCGTGATAAAATCGGCATGAAATTTCGACTATTTTCACGATAAAAATGGCTTCGATGAGTATTGACCTGTGGACATGGACAATTATGACGAATTTGTTGTATCATTGGAAAATAGTTTTTTGTTAAACTTTCAATTCTTTCATATAGTCGCTCATTAGCTGACGCTGCTGATTCTTGTGAAAGAGTATCACATGATGCTGTATGTACCGATTTTAATTGTGTCTCATGCAGACCTAATGACCGGCTTGGTGAAATTCTTGTATGTAGAGCCTTTGTTGATGTTAATTGTGGATGATGAAAGTTTTGCCACATGTTCGTCGATTTTAATTTATTAAAATTGAAATTATCAAATGAACCCAGAGATTCATAAAGAAGTCTATCACAGGATGACGTACGAGAATGATCACTATCTTCTTTCGTATTTTTTTGTTTCGTACTGTTATTAATTTTCGGTAAATTTTTTGTTGTTCCATTCGAATAACTATAATTCATAAATGGATTCGACACAGTATCAGTCATTGTATACATCGATTGAGCTGTCATCGCGTTCGTATCAACTAAAACATTGACAAGTACCGGCCCGGTAAGATGCTTAAGACGATTCGAAGATCGAACTCGTGTTGTTTGTTCTGGAACTTTTTTATTATGATCGATAAGTGGCTTTCGAGCGGATACGGTGCGTGAATTCGGTTGTATAGGTGCTGTAGAAAAGATTTCATAGGAGTTCGTTTGAACAACAGGCAAAGATAAATCAACTCGATGAACAGACCGACCTGCATGGACTTCTTTTTTTGACATTGCGTCTATCAAAATTCTTTTTTTCACTGATTCAAATAGTGATCGATTGTACGCAAATATATTTGGATTTCGTCGTACTCAAGAAGAAAAGAAACAAATAAGATGAAATAGAATATTCTTTCTTTTTTATTCGTCTCATTCTTTTTTTTTTCATTATGAAAATTTTTTTCTGATTAGTTGCCTTGTCCAAATTTTATTTACAATTTAGATTCTCGTATCAATAGCGTATCAAAAAAGGGAAAGAAAATAAGCATAAGAATCCTTAGTCATGCTTTCTTTTCTTATATTTTATCCCAAGGCTATCCAATTGATCAAGATAAAAACTTACGCTTACTCGCATCGACTACGGATAGCTAATAGTTGCAGCGAACTATGTAAAATGCTATTGAATCGATTTTACTTCGAGTTTTATCGATGGATATTCAGACAGTAATGAAATGAAAAATGAATCCAAACAAATAAAAACGTAGGAAAGAATTTGTGTAAGATCTTAAAATAAATGTATCGTACTTATGTTCGAGGCGTAGGAAAAAAATGGTATTAGTCATCAAAATTTAATTGAATAATAACAAACCAATGTATTTTGTATCGGACTAGGCTACGATTTTTAATTACTTGCATATTGATGATAGTTGTGATTGTTTATCGGTTGCATAGCATGAAGAAGCAGAAGAAAAGCTCTCGAAGAAAATAATGCAATTTTTTTTCAATGGGATAAAAAGAAAACCGATCACATTACAGAATACATGCATATTGATGAAGATGAAATTGGTAATTCTTTTAATGAAGACAACGAGAAACAAGGTTGTATTCCTTTCGAATAAGAATATATATGCTGATTTTGTTTTAAATAAACAACAAAATATAAACAACTACTCAAGGTTCTATGAAATGGCAAGAGAAAATTCAGCTCGCATTTTGCAATCGACTATTTTCTATAAAATAGTACAAATATTGTTTATTTTACTAATGTGTTTGGAAAATTTTCGAGGACTTCATGATTTTTCCACAATCTCAAGTTGAAGTTTCCATACGAATTTAGTCTCTAAATAAATATTCATTAATGAATATCAATGATTAGAACTTGTATCATTTTACGCTAATTACTACGTATCCTCTAGAAACAATATCTATTCTGAGTAAAATAAAAAATACAATTCTACTGTCATCAACAATCAATATAACAGTATAAAAAAATCCTTATTATTCCGACAGTTTTTACACAACATGCTAGTTTTGTTGTTTATCGATTATCCAAATGAATAGAACAAACAAAGTCATAATGATGTGTTTAGATAACTCTTACATAGAAGTCTAGTTTTGTTTATCTATCTAGATGTGCTCCTCATGATAATAATCATTGTAGAAATGCCGTTTGATGTTTCTGCGGTTTTATTGACATATATTGTACAGTTAAAATAAAATTACCTTTACACTTCCTCGCATATTCTGCTTTCCTATTATTATGTTGTACGTTCGATATCTACTTAGACATTGCTGAATATGGGATGTTAAAAATTGAATTTTATTTTTCGTTAATTAAATCGAGGTATTGATAGATTAGAAAGTTTCTTCGATCATGAATTACCTATCAGTGATATTTTTATTAACAATATGATTCGATTTTACTTATTTAAATTTTCTATTGATGAATACAAATAGTTTTTTGTTGTTGATGATTGCTATCGAAGAATAAATTCATTTACTTTTATAGGATATTTAAATGATCATCGAACGTAAGGAGTAAACCGGTTGTGTTCAAAGTTTATTTATGATGTTGAAAGATGTTTGTACACAAACATGAGCAAAACGAAAAGGTGATCGAATAGGAAAAAATGAAATTCAATTGAATTCGATATTAGATTGCAAAGACATACGATTAGAAATAAATAAGTTCTTAAATGGTTTCATCTTCGCATTTTACATCGGATGAATATGCATAATCATCAGCGAATCGATTCCAAAGATGAAGAGCACTTAATGTACACTGGACGATGAAATTCTTTGATTTTTTATATCAGTATTCATCGATAAGAGCGTCACCTTATTTTTGGTATTCTGTTTAATCAAGAATGATTATAAATAAAAATTTCATATGTTAAGACTATAGACAAATTCATTTTACAGTACAAGTGTGCATGTTGATTGAGACATGTGTTGCAAGATCAATAATAATTTTTAACTAACTCTTCGATCTGTTGAAATTTTTCGATCCCATCCAATCAACAGTTTTTCTTCTGTAATCTTTCTAATAACTTATGCATACGGTCTCCAATGATTAGCTAGACTAACTTTGTATATATTAGACTATAGTCCAACATGAATCACATCAATAGTTTCTTTATTATGATGCATCACTTTTGAAAATTATCATCTATATATGTACGTATTAAAATACGCTTGCAAATCACAAGTAGCATATGAATTGTAGTTTCTTGCTCTTCGTTAAAACAATGTCCTCGAATATTTGCATTGTTTTCAATTACTCTGTTCAACAGAATGACAGAGTTTTGACATAAGGTTACTTTGTACTAAATAGAAGAAAACAAAACATTCTATTTTTCTTTCGATAGATTTTACTGCATCTCAAAAGTAGATTATTCAAATATTGACCCAATGGAATATTGATGTCATGAATAGATTGTGACATTTACTGGAACATCATGAGTTTGACCTTGTTAAAATGATTTCTACGCTTGAATTTGTTCTATGGATCAATGAAATAAACATTCTACTTATTACTAATACATGAAATCTTAGAATGTTTTTCTCTTAAACAATATATTTGAGGCACATTTTGTTTTGTAAGGCGTGCTCATACAATAATCAAAATCAGAAAAAAAAAAGAAATCCAAAGAAGATTTTTACGAAACAATAAGAAAACAGAAGATACATAATTCATTAATATACATTAAACTATTGCTAAAAAATAATGATGATCTTTCTTCGATGACTAGACTCGATCAGATAAATTAGAAGAAAACAGAGAACTCTGTTAACAAGGAGCTATAACAAGACAATTGCCACATAATTTTGTTTGTCCAATACAATCATCATGACAATAAGCACCGCATTTTTTACATGCGATCAATGGTTTACATTCACACGTACATTTATAATTTGCCGTACGACTTGTTGCTAATGATGTTGAAAGTGCATCGAATAGTTGTTGTTTTCGTGTTGAATCATTACCATTGGATAATTGTTGAACTTGTTGTTGAGTTATGAATGTTGTTGTTGATGTTGTCGTTGGTACACGAACAGTCGTAGATATAGGCGAATGTTGTTGTACGAGATTTCCAATTGATGTTGTCGATTCTGAAACTGCTGTTGTCGAATCACAGCGCATAATTTGTTGTAAAAATACATGCTGTTGAGGTGTTAATGTCATGCTGGATGCAGGAATGAATTTTGCTGATTGTTGCTGAGGCATATTTACTACGTAAGCATTTACACGAGCTTGTAACGTCTGTTGTTGACTCGAAGAATCTGTACGCGTTACAAGTAATGTTGGACGCGATGAATCATAATTACCTAGAAAATGTAAATTGGGATGATAGAGGGAAGACGATAATTGTTGATCAGAAGTCTTATGCAAGAAAATTGATGTTTTCATCGAAGAGAACAAACAAGTTTATACGAGTAATTCCTGATGACATTCAAATGAACAAATGCGTTTTTGAAATAGTCAGATTGGATAGGGGGAACGTTTTAGAGCACGATGAACAAATCGTTCTTTATGTCGTGTCTTGATATGTGCTGGACTATATTTTTTTTGGCTCCTATCTCAACGATATGAGCTTTCTGATGCAGAGAAATAGGTTGTAGAATTCATTGTTCGTACATCTACAATTCTTCTAAATTCTCGAACTTTTATCCCTTTAATTAATCGAAAACACGCATCTGCTGGCCTAAGTTGTTCTGTTTTGGGTGCCGATTGAGTCGTATTCCAGTTATTAGCATTGTAATATTGATAAGTGAAGTTTAATTTGATTTCACTTGTCAACTCGTTTATGTTCTTCTCATTATAAAATTACATTGGTTGAAGAAATAGGATCGAATGATCACATGTGTTTTTCTCGTTATATTAAAAGATATTACTATGAAAATAATAATTTGATTGACGAAGTGCGTAGCAATTCACTTTAAAATTGAACGAGATAACAATGTTGTCATTTTATTTGAAAAATTTTCTTGTCTCAGTCCGAGACATTTCTAGCTGTGTTACTATTCGATCGACACTCTATTCTTTTGATATATAATAAGTATTGATTCAAAAACAAAATCCTACACAAGTCGATATTCTTGTCTCTATTCTTTCCAGATTCTTTTTTTGCAGAGAAATCTG
>OENT01003705.1:0-10935 GCA_900239685.1 Rotaria macrura | reverse complement strand
TAACGCACCGACATAGATTTGGTCTAGTTTTTCAAACAAATTTTTCTCATTGTAAAGAAAGCCTGAAAAAATTTGAAGTCGATTAGAAGAAAGCCCAGATTCGGCGTTTTAAAATTATATCAGACATTTGATGATCATCACTTTCCTTCTCCAGTTGCGTAAACTTTTCTTACAATGTGATGAGTCATGCAATATTAGTAATTTATCCGCAACTTTGTTTCATCCATGTTATCTCGCTTAATAAACACTAACTAATAGAAAAAAGACAGTATTTTATACAGAAAAGTGCGCTCTACAATTTGGTAAGCTTCAATTCTGCTGAATTTTAGGTTCTATTTCAGCCATGTTGGGTGACCGTTAGCCGTTTTGTATGAATGGTAAAGACATTCCAATAGTTGAATTGAAATAGTCAACATTGATTTCTAATTGGCATTTCATTCTATATTTTTGATCTGTCGAAAAAAGTTGATTATGCCATGAATGAATCAACCGTTTAGCTATAATCTCTGATCTTTGATCGATGACATAGGCAATTATTGGTTCGATTGAACTCGATTCATTGCATAGAATAAGATATTCTTGGATCTTGGTATATTTGACTTGCAAACGCTCGAATATTTGTGGTCGTGTTACATCCGGTGGAAAATTAGTGATTCGAATACGGTAACCATCTTCTTCTATACATAAATAAAACAAATAGAAAGTATTTAATATGATTCCCGCTTTGTTGAAGCATGTTACGATTAATTTTGATTTACTTACTGGATTTAGGTCGACGTTCTGATTTTGTAGTTCGCTGTGAATCATGTCCATACCAACATTGAGTATTATTGCATGCCATTGGTTGAACACATTGTATGTGTTTCATGCGGCAACTTATTGAATATTGGCATGTACCTGTTTGAAAGTTTTCACACAATTCAAATATGTTTAATGGGACATTTATAACTCGACATTGAATTTTGAAATCACGCAAGTTGAATCCATCTTTTGCTTTAGCCAATTCTTGTATTGATTGTTTGCTATCAATATCTTTTATCCAAGCTTCGACTTTTATACGATCACTTTCAACATGATATTGATTTCCCTCATTGTGTGGTCGTATGAGAATATTAGCAATATTCACTTTGAAAATTGTTGATAATTCTTCACTTGTAATATCGATTGGCATATTTGTAATATGAATACAGTATTTAAGCATGTCCGAACTAGTAATTTCATCTAAATCAATAAAAAAAAACATTATTTTTGAAGAATACAAGTTTCTTTTTTTTATGAAACTCTTTCGGCGTAATCTGTGAGGAATCAAATTATGAAATCTTATAACTACAACCTATTCTTAAATTATCATTGCCAATGTGAATGTCCTTTCAAGCAACTGCTACACGCATTTGGGAAGGGTTGAATCTTGCTGGAATGATTAGGAATCGGACATTCTAGAGTGGATGAAACTTTCAAGTGAATCAAAACTACCGACCATGTGGGGAAATGTATGGTTCATCTAATCAACAATAAACACATCTATTCATGAAAAAACTCTTCAGTACGTTCACTTGTGGAACCAAAATATAGAATTCACAAACTCGAACTGTTGTAAACTTATAAGCTATATCTTCAGAGTAATCCAAATTATATATTTTCAAAATATATCAAAATATAACAGTCGACTAAAATCTTATTGATCGTTTTAGTCGATAGACATGGTCAGAAATTTTAGCATTTCAACAATAGTTGAATTCAAATAGACGTTTCTATCAATTTACGTGATTGACTAAACATCGTTATACTTTGAAACACTCATGTATATTATCTGATACACATTCAAAGCATTGATTTTATTTCTCCTGATGAGATCATATTTAAATTACGTCGAGTAGAAAGCAGTAGTTACAATTTTATTCTAAATTTCGTCGATTCAATTACCATATTATGCTATTAAATGGATCTAGTTGGCCAGTAAGCTACTATGCCGACGACCCTTTGTCTCGAGAAATTTTGACGCATAATGTTCACTCTATTCTAAGCTCAGAATTCTATAATTCATATGTTTCTATGCCAGTCGTATTCTAATTTTACTAGATCAATTATATGATCATTTGGCTCATTGACACCAACAATTAGTAGAGGAACCAGGATTTCGGGGGAGGATGGGGTCAGCCCCTTACACCCATTGATGAGATACGTGCATTAAAAGATCTCACCCTGAGGACTCAAATGACCTGTAGGGGTGGAATGACGTTCAACCTTGTTTGGTGTAAGAATTTCGACTTTAAAAATATTCCCAGGGGAAGAGCTGAGTCCACCTTAGCACCGTCTGGCTCCACCACTGCTTAAGATATATTCAATACAAATACTCGAAATATATGGAATAGATAGAACTTCAAAATGATCTAAAAAATTTTATTTTTTAAATCATTAATCTGTTTGCTAAGAAAACTCATGTAGTAACATTTATTTTCTCTTCCTCGTAATCACCTTTTCTGTCGTTGCTAATGAAGTCTATGCAAAGTTTCGTAGTTTACCAATAATTGGTTCCTATGATCTAGGGGAGATGGGGGCCTGCAGAACCTATATTTAAAACTTACACTCATTATTTGTTTCGAAAATATGTGAGTTCCACAAAACGAGCTTTTTCAAATATAATGGAGTTTTAAAAAGTATTGAAAGTAACTGATAATTCTTAATGTTGACAGAAAAATATATTTAAAGACTGTCTTCCCAAGATCTTTGCAAAGAATTGTATTTTTCTTATGAAATGTATATAGACAGTCAGATATTTGTATAATTAAATAATGAATCAAGCAGGCACACAAGATGAAAAATATCTTATTCCTTCAAGTATAAGGATAAGAATAATTCTTTCACTCGAAGTTTTCAGTATACAACTTATGTCAATCATGTGAACGTGCATTTATAGTATTGCTAAAATAGAACTGACTTTCTACCGGTCGAATAACGGCTATACTATTTGTTATTGTTTTTAAATAGATCAAATTATGGGACTCTTTTTGTTTGAAAAAGAGTTACCTTGAGCTCGACTTCGATATTGAAACAATTTTGTACGAAATACTTACTTTTATCATCGGCCACTTGAGCTTTTCGAACAGTAAAAGAATATCCTTTGTACGTATGTTTAGGCTTTTCGAGTATGATTCGATCCACTGAATCATAACTGAAATAAAATTGTCAAAATTTCCAATGAAAAGAACGCTTCTTACTCGTCGAAAACGAAAGATGCTTTATGGTTGTCAATATATGCACTGTACTTTACCACGCCATATTTTGCAAAATATTTTTCGAAATCGATTTGCCGACATTTCAATGAATTTGGATAATTTATTAGTTCAACTTCTAGACCACGAGTAATTTGATGAGATAAATATAGACTAGGTGGAATCCGCCGCGATACAGATACTTCACTACCATGAATAATAATTGGTCGACTTTTCATAATTATATCAACATATTCTATGTTAAGAAATGTTACAGTAGCGCATTGAGATTGCCCACCATGATTGTCTAAAATAAAAATTCATTTGATAGTACCCAGATCAAAGAAGTACGGCAGGAACCTGCAGAATCCATCGCTTTTCCAGTGAATTCCGGTAGTGGAATCTCTAAAAAGGTTCCTGTTGCCGGTTCCGGCAATCCATAACCCATTTTCTCTGCCAGGAGATGATACGGTTCATATAGGATAGTTTTTCCCACGGTTTCTAGTTCACGGGAAAACATTTTCCCTTAAGAGACGTGGCCCTGTTCCAAAATTCTGGAATTCTAGAATTTTAGAATTTAGGAATGAATAAATATATGAAATGATTTGATATTAGTATAGATGGAATTTTGGAATTTTCAGAATTCTGGAATTTAGGAATAAATGCATATGAACTGATTTGATACAATTATAGATGGAATTTTAGAATTTTCAAAGTGCTTGAATTTTAGAATCGTGATATTTCGATGTAAGAAGGGTACCAGAATCAAGAGAATTTTCAAAGAAATAGTTTTAAGAAATAGAATATTAGTCTGAATAGGAACTTCGATGAACGAAAATAATACTAATTTCAAAACCTAAGAAGAACATGAGCAGTTCGAATCGTTAGATATAGTTCCTGATTCACTAATAGAACAAGTTAGAGCACATGAGTTATTTAAGTTTTGGATAGTGACTTTTGTTAAAAACACGTGACGGCAGCAATCAGGCAGGAAATGAAGGATTTGAGCTGCTGTGGCTACTGGGGCGTATGAGTCTCGGTAATAATGAAATTTGTTGTCGCACTGATTGGTTTCGTGGCGAATATCCTGTGAGTGGAAATACAAATACGTGCGTTCGTGGTACGGTTTAGGTGGTTCCTTGGTAATGGAAATAGGAATTTGGATTAGAAGATGCAACGCTCTCTTAAGAAAAAGGAGTTTTGCAGAACCTGCTTAGATTCTGTCTTTTCCCGATTTCAGAACCCCCAAAAATTGTTTATGTAAAAGAAAGAAATGTGAAAACCTCGGACTCAAGTCCGCGAGTTATGTAAACTACAAAAGGTGGATGAGACACATCAGTCATTCTAGAATGTGTGCACGGAAGAAGTATCCTGGTAAGCCTTTTTGGGAAATCCCAAAACTAGTGGTCATCTGATACATATCTAGGCATTTGGTTCCTCGATGCAGTTTTTGTGCATTTTCAAACCTTTTTCAGGCGATGTTTTGTTAGAAAGCTGCGATTCGGTTCAAAACTAATATCAGATTCGGAATCAACGTTCAAGACTGAGTCGATTTATATACGTTGTGAATAATTCAGAGAAAAAATGTTTGTTTTGATAAAATCTCTGTACCCTCAGGGATGGTTTGGTGAATAATAACAATTTTTTCGATAACTCAGCCATTTCTTGGCGGATCCCTCTCACCTTCGAACTCGACCGAGATATTGATGAGACAATACCGCCCACAAAATTTCAGCTCAATCGAATGTATCTGTAAAGAGTTATCATGTAAACGGACCGTCGGCTGGCCGGCCGGACACATTGACCGATTCTAGATTGTACTCACTTTATGAATACACAAAAAGTGTTTCATAGGGTACTTGAACTCTTTTTTTCTCTTGTAGAAACATTTTTGCAGGGTTTTGCAATAGGGTAAAAGGCAGAACCTAAAAAGGTTCTGCAAAACTCCATTTTTTAGAAAGTATGGCGGTTTATTCTGATGAGAGTGTGGATGGGGTGGATGGGGGAGGTTGGTAATCGACTAAAGGCTATTCAGCAGATACTTTTCAGCGAATGAAAACAGTGAAAAGGAAATCGAGCAAAGGAATTTTGAGCGAAAACACTATTAAACGAAGAAGTAAATCGGCGAAAAGCGGAGTGAGCGAATGTTTTCCCAATAATGAAATAAAAAATTTCCATAGAAGAAACTTGGAGGGGTAATGGTGGCTCCCGGTATCATCTGTATCACCATCGTGTCCTCTACGTTTCCATCGGTTCCTCTGGGTTCTTAGCGTATCCTGGATCCGAAGATTTCTGACAGATCATCGTATCCGGAATAGAGTTGGGATATAGAGGGTATAACCGGAATTCGTAGAATACGGAGAATATAAGGAGGATGCAGAGGATCCTGAAGAGGGTTCTTTCCTCGGTAGAAAAGTATAGAATGATATCTACTGAAGCAGTCAAATTGAAGTTTAGGCTCTTCGCTCTACACTATTTTGCTATGTCAACAGTCTTGCAGAGTCGAATCAAAGCTAGAAAACATGAACAATCCAATATTAAGCAATCTATATCTTTATTATTTTTTATACTTAATTCTCATATCACACAAGGCGATCTAGTTAGCTTGAACTAATATAGAAAATATCCTACTCAAATTCATTGATATCAGTGGTATGTGTTAGCCAGTAATCAGTCGGCATTAATCTCTTTGTATGCATCGTATATAATGTGCGGTTTATTAACTCCATCGAATTTTATCTTGTGTATCTGATACGTATTCCTTGGATATCACTGTATTCTCTGGATCCTCATAATATCTCCTGGATTTGCCGTATCCCCGCCCTATCCGGGATACAGAGAATCCGCTTTTTCCATCTTCAGCAACATTATTCATAGTAGATGGAGCTCACCCAGAAGAAAAATTCGCTGAAAGTCTTCTCGCACTTTTGCTTTTCGTTTATTAAGTTTTTCGCTATTATTTGATGTCGCTGTCATGTTTTTTCGCTATAGATTATTTTCAGTGAATCGTATTTCGCTGTTTTCGTTTTTCGCAGAAAAAGTCATTCGCGGAAAAGCTTTTCACTAAACGGACACCATTTCAGCGGGTGTCGATATCAGTGTGATTGACTAAGGCTCACATCTGCAACAGCACCTACACACACTCACACGCACCCATACTTCTCATGACCTCAAACATGAAGTATTTTCGAAATCAGGAATCCATATCTGTTTCAATTTACCTAAAAGTGATCTTCAATGACAGACCCCATACCGGAAAATATCTATTCCGATCGACAATGTAACTATTTTGGTTTCCAGCAGTGTTCCATATAATACCTCTAGTAACCTTGAATACGCATCACTCAATTTTCCTTAATTCATACCACATTTCCTTTACTTGCAATCTGATGTGTGATGTGACAAGATCTACTATAAAGTTCTGTTTATATTAATTTTCTTGCATTCTATTATTCTATAATTTCATCCATACTAGTATGCATTCAATTCATGCACATTTATTGCTAAATTCCAGAATTCTGAAAATTCCAAAATTCCATCTATACTAATATCGAATCATTTCATACAAATCTATTCCTAAATTCTAAAATTCTGAAGTTCCGTCTAAACTAATCTCAATTCTATTAATATATATTTATTCTGAAGTTCTAGAATTCTGAACATTCTGCTATAGCATATATATTAATATCAGATCACTTCATATAAATTTAGTCTAAAATTCTAAAATTCCAGAATTTTGGAACAGGGCCACTGCTGTTTTCTGTACACAGACAAAGACCACATGTTAACCCCCCCCCCCTCTTCGAGACTCCTTACAGTCTTCAACAAAGTGAGTATAGCTTCCAAGATGTCAGACTAAATGTTTTTATTTTTTTCAAAAACATTTGCTATGCACAAATGGACTTACTGAGACAAAATTAATTTTTAACGTAAAACGTGAATTCTTTCAGAAAATAAACCCTAATCATAAAATGACAACTGCAACAAGGAAGACTTTCAACTGCTTTCAGCTCAACGGTGTTTGACATTTTCCGTTAATTATCTAGAAAATCATGAATTAAGGATTGGATTTGAAAGATAGTCTCAGGTATTCACTCTGCATCTGTTAGCAACAAAATGTCCCATTCCCGAAAGATGAAGGAATTCTTGACAAACAGCTTTAAAGTTTTTTATTTTGGTTTTCACCATAACAGTCTCAAAACGAGTCATAAATACACGGAAGCAACACGAAGGTCTTAGAAGATCTTTATCTATCAATGCCGATACTCAGGTTACAAAAACACCTGACAATAACTATTTTTATAGAAAAAGATCTTCAAGGATCGTTGTATTTAGGTGTGTATTACTGTTTCAAGAAGACGGATTAACGCTCAGAAATGGTGCCAATGTACTTGGGAGATCTTCTGCTTTGACTGGGATTAGGAGCTGCTGTTGAATTTAAATAAATACTTGCGATAAATCGTAGGAAATGGATATATATCTTGGATTATCCGATTATTTAAGAGTGATTTACTGCTCAGTTCCTTTGGGGAACGCGAATTTCCTAGGGGTGCAACAAATCGTGAATGAATTTGGGATTTGTCACCTAATCTCTGAGGTATGGATTTGGATTTTTGGTTTCTAGATTTGGGATATGGTTCTAGCTGAGTTCCTAGATGTGGATTTCGTCTAGATTTGGATCACAGGACTGTTTATATTGCTTTGCTCGACTAAGTTTTGGGATTCAGGATTGGTGATATATTTATGGGACTTAGTATTTAGACTTGGGCTTGAATTTGGGTTTGGGCTTGGGTCTTAGATTTTAATTTGGGCTCGGGATTTGTTTTCAATCTAACACGGGTCAAACTTTGCAGTCGTGCTACACTGAAACCAAAGCTCAATCCGAAATCCAAATCCTAACTATAATGATACAGACCTAATCCAAAATCCAAATCTATACCAAATCTAAACAATTTTATATCAATCTATAAGACCTGTAATTCTTTTCACCTTTCTGGGACTTTATCTTTAAAATTCTCATCAGATTTAATTAATTTGAGATTAATCCCAAACGAAAATCCAATTCAAATCTCACTCAAGAACAAATCCAAAGATATTTGCACCAATTCCAAAGGCCTTGGACTTTTGGCAGCCCTAAAATTTCCTGAAGATTATTCGGCCCGATCCAGTATAGCTCCTGCAAAGTTCTGGTGAAAGGCATTCTTTGGAAACTTGTCCATTTTCGTGAACGATGATTTTCTCGCCAAATTGCTGATTCTATCTTTAGGTATTTTTTCCGATCACTTCTGGCGGGAAAATCATCGTAAGAACTTCCCGAAGGTTACCGGAAAATGGGCCGTTTCCTGCATGATCCGGTGACGGGAATGATCGACCTCGGTGAAGAAAAATGTTTCACTTTAAAAAAGATCTACCATAAAAATATTAAAACAATTTGAATCAACTTCGATCGTAGATGACCACTTATGGTTAGTTAAGATCCATGAGTAGAGCCCATTGGTTCAAACAAATTCAGGAGCCGAACCCAATAGGTTCTAATTGTGAAAAGTGTTGAAAATGAGTATTCAATATGCCTGACACAATATGAGGCGTGGTGAAATCTCATTTTTCTTGTTATATCATTTAACACGCATGAAAATTCGTGTTTTAAAAACCATCCTAGACAGTACTTACATGAATATTCATTAAATCTAACCAGGAATTTAATAGTGTTAGTTCTAAGTTTTTGCGCAATAACTATATTAATGTCGCTTTTCTTGACTTTTTCATCAAGATCATGTATAACTAAACAGTATTTGCAATTTTCTGCTTCACGGTCACAAATAACCCGTCCTAATCTCTAAATTAAAATTATATAAATGGTACTGAATATAAAATAAATATAAAGTTTAGAAATACTTGAGCCATATTTTTTTGTGTAGATACTGACTGAAGATTGAATTCAGACTCTAAAAAACACCCCTTTATATATAGACCAGCTGTTTTTTTTCTTTTCTTCCACCATCACAGTCAGCCGATGAAGCCGGTAAAACAAATATTGTGAACATTTTGGGTATTTCCAATATATAATTTACAACTTTTCAGTCAACTTGGAGTGAGAATTTTTTTCCAATTGAAATTGACAATCCACTATAACGTTTCACCAGAAATTCTTATGTTGTAGGGAATTATTAAATGAACAAAGGTATTTGCATAGATTAGGGATGTTAATATTATCCCTTTTAAAATAAAAAATTCCCAATCGAGAAATCATTTTTATTCGATTTAAGAATCACGTCATCCCGTTTTGGAGAGCAAGAGGGAGAACAAGTAATAATTAAGCAATCACGGTCGATTTGGATCTTCCTTAAATTGCCATCAGCCTTTTGTTTTAATTATTTAGCATTTCCGTAATATAAAATCGAATAATTATCATAGAGTGAATAGGGTGTGGGGTGTGAATAACAAGAAGACCTGTACCCATATCTATGCTTTCAGAAAATACGATGGTTTGTCTAAAATACCCAATAACAAAACTGTCACTCTACCTATTGCGTTTCAAAATGATGAATCATCCTTCTTTCCCACTCCGAAGTAATGTGTGAATCAACCGCAGACCTTTACTCACTAGCCACATACCTACTCAACTCTAAGGGATTTATACGCTGGGCAAAAAATTAAAAATAACAGAATACCAGGTGGGATTCAGTACCCATATAAAACTTTAAGCAAAAAAGCTAGCTTAGAGTAGGTTAAATTTTGTGCTTGAAAATACCCGAAAACGCACACTTTAAACTACTTGAACGCGCTTAAAAGTGTTGAAACCAAACTTTCTGAGAAGTAGCATCATTCTAAATGTTTTTCGGATCTTAGATGGTGACTTGATCTTCTGAACTTTTTAAGGTGCTAGAGTTATAAATAGATTCTGTTCCGAAACCTAATTATAGTATAAAAATTAGTTCCAATGGGAAAAAAAACCAATAGTAGTTCTTCGGTTTAACATTGTTGTGCACTTTTTATTAACTACACTGTTACATAATCTTTGTATCTTAAGCTCTCATAACACTTCTTATCACCTAATTTTTCATTTTATATTTTATTAGTATCCTTTTAGTGTTAAGTTTATTTTTTCGTGACCACAATATCACTGTAATATTACTATAGGAGTGTCAAACTTGTAAGTTAAGTTCAATTGAAATACTACTTTTCAAGTTTCAGGTTTCAAATATATCAATCTGCTCCATCTGTTTTTATATATTTTTCGTGCACCCACAGTTTGCGGTAGCCCCGTGTATGTTTTCCCACAATCACACTGAGGGTCTCCCCCTACACGTTTTCCCACATCCACATGCAGCGATCTCTTCTCCAACTCTATACGGAGAGGTGAGGGTGTTGGTGAATCTCATTTTAATTGCACTAAGATGTTCCTATACATCCTGTCATTCGTCGTCAAATTCCTATACCTCTGTCACGTATTACGTTTGCGTAAAAGACAATTCGTATTCAAGGTCAATAATATGTTTTATTGACTTCAAAGAGAATAGAAACAACGAAGGAAAGAGATGAAAACAAACGAACAAGAGTTCTAGTTGTAACTGACTTTACACAGAAAGACATGTATATATATATATATATATATGTATATAGGAATGTATAACTATATATTAAGATGACTCATGCAACGAAGTCGAAACAGAAAGATGTATTACAAAAGAAAACATGGTCACTACATCACAACCTCTTTATT
>OENT01003704.1:0-10943 GCA_900239685.1 Rotaria macrura | reverse complement strand
ATACCGTAATCTAGCCGTAATACGGGGCGTCGTATACTGCCACCGTATCCAGGCCTAAAAATACCGTATTTTTGCCGAATACGGTCGTATACGTACCGTATTGTTCCACCTGGGGAGTGAAACTATTTTTCATCGACGTACGTCGTAAATGTTCGTTGTTCTAGCTGTATGTACTTAAATACGATCATTTGCTTTACTGTGTCAGGCAATTCCGGCTAAATTATGGTCGTATTACGTTACGTGTTTTAGCATATAGTTGTCTGTTATCGTTGTATATGACATAATGAAATAGGCTCCTTAATGCAGGTGCTACCAAATCGGGAAGTTACGTACCGTTCATGGCCATCCTTATCATCGTCCTGGGTGTCATACAAATTATTATATTATTGATTGTTATTTTAAAGTAAAATAAAAAAAAGTATACAGCGATCTTTATAAAGCATGCGATGGTAATGACATTCCTCTGGCTCAGGTACGGATTGAGTCAAATCCAGAGAAAGAAAATCTCAATTGCATAGAAGCAAACGGAAGTACTGCTTTACATGTGGCTTCTAATCGTGGTCATGCTTCTATTGTTCAGCTTCTTCTACACGAGTGTAATTTCGGACGTGACATTCGAGATCGAAATGGAGAAACTGCTTATGAAATAGCAGCCGATGATAACATTCGTGCGCTTTTCTGACGCCTGCCGAATAATGAAGAGCGGTTCTGTATGAATATAAATACCTTGAATCCATTGGTGATTATCGAAGAACCTTCTTCCGCGGATTCTCCTTATATTAAGTGGCACAATAATAATTCAAACATTCTGTTAACTTGCTACTGGGAAGTCATCGACACTCACTATCAAATGTTTACTGTTCCATTAATGAAATGGATCAAACGCCACCTTTTACGATACGATCCTGATGGCGAACAATTTAGTTATGACTTCGCTATTTTAGCATCAATCATCGATCAATATCATGCAAAGAATCAATATCCACATAAACAAGAAGATGACTTACTTAAAGACTACGCCCAAACGCACGATGGAACCTACTTACTTCTACTTTTTACAACTAATCAGCATTTATGCGAATACCTAGCAGAAGACGAAAGCAGAACCAATTCCTTCAATCAAACTATCAGTAATGATTTATCCAGACTGCAAAGTCGTGCCTATAGGGGTCGTTCTTATCGAGGACTGACCATGCTAGTAGGCGAGTTCCAGCACTACGAGCGTGCACTGCATACTAAAGGAAGCTACATTGGTACGAAAACATTTTGCTCGACATCCATCAATAAATCTGTTGCTGACATGTTCAGATACAACCGTTCCCGCATGATCAATGTTTTAATGGTTTTCGATTTTAATGTTTCATGCATCACGACGATTGCTCTCTTCGTGTATTCAAATAATCTACATTGTATTTCAACATTTGAAGATGAAGAGGAAGTTCTCATTCTTCCAGGAACAGTATTTTCTGTAAAGAACATTGAGGAAGAAACTTCGTCACAATCGCGAACCATTTATTTAGAGTATTTCGATATTGATTCTGAAAAAGGAGAAATGGCCGTGAATCGTTTTCAACAATATATTGATAGCATTATTCTTGAATAGGCGAATGAGAGTAATGCTTTCATGATCCTTTTAAATAAACCAAAATACGCTCATCAACATCGTTCATAACAATATCTGTTTATTATTCATGTTACAATTTCTAAGGATCTTTCGTTTCATTATTGTTGCAAAATTAAATTAACTCATGAACAGGAAAAAACTCATCGTGATCGTTGATGCGAACAGGTTATCAGCTGGAACGAAAGATCTTGTCTACATAATGAAGAAAAACTTCCTATTTCAACTAAACCGTTCGTATTCATGAGTTAATACTTTAAATTTAAACAATTCTCAACAAAATAGACAAAGAGCCAGTGTTTTGCATCGACTGATTTACGATGTATACTATGACAACGATGATATGTATAATGAAGTAGAGTAAACTATTTCTTTTTTCATCTCTCTTCAGTCTCTTTTCTTGAGTTCAAGCTATTCATATATTATACATATTAACTTATATCTACTATTTAAATCACGTAGCATAAAAATGAAGAAGTGTCCAAAAAGTGAAAAGATCAATCGAATTTATCGAGAGAAGTATGAGGTGCATGTCACCGTTCGTCGACAGTGAAGATATTCTTTTGTCACATATATTTGGAAAGTTGAATTCAACAATGAGCATTGAAAAATTCAAATTAGTCAAATATCAAAATGTAACTGCTTTGCTTCTCTTTTCATATTCAGAACAAAGTAAATTGATTCATCAAATCTAAAAAAACAAGAAGCTAGAAAGAACGTCGACTAGTGTCCTCTCTGAGTCATATACACCAGCTGGCGATTTAAACGAGTACTGATAGATAAAAAGAAAGTGAAAAGACAATATTATATCCAACCATAAACAGCGAAAAGGTAAGACGACAAATAGAGCACGTATCATATGTCGATATCATAAGATAATTTATTTTGGCCTTCGATTTTCTTTTTATCGTACAAGCAACTCAGAAATAAAATCCATAGTTCGTTTTTTTTTCGTTTGCAATAGTACCAACGTTTGCATCGTCATACGAAGAGCACATATTTTTATCGATATGGACAACACATTACCAATTATAAGCATGGAAAAGAATTCATCTGTTGTTAAAAATGATAATCAAAATAAAGAAAGTGCAACACTTCTATGGTTCGATCCAAATATAGAATCTATCGAAGATATTGAAAAAACAAAGGAACAATTTCGCCTTATTAATGATTTTGTCATTTTTGCATCTGATATTGCAGAATGTGTTAAACTTATTGAATCAATCGACAAAGAAGCAATCTTTTTTATAACTTCAGGATCGAAAGCAACGGAAATTTTACCTCGAATTTCTAGTTTCCATCAAATCGATTCGATATTTATTTTTTCTATTCAACAAGATCAAGGCGAATATTTGTTAAATGATCATCCCAAAACTATTGGAATCTATCTTAATCTTGATGATTTATGTAAAGCGATAAAAGAAAACATTGATCTTTTTTACAGACGAATAGCAACATTTTGTTGTTTTGATCAACATCAAAGACTAACGAAATATTTATCCCACGAATCAGCAAATTTTTTTTGGCTTCAACTCTTTTGTTATGGTATTGAACATCTCCAACACAATCCACAAGGACAAGAACAAATGATTCAACTGTGTAAAGAATATTACCATGGTAATATTAAAAAACTCAATTTAGTCAATGACTTCGAAAAACGGTACCGACCAGAAGACAGTCTTCGTTGGTATGCCAGACGATCATTTGTTTTTAAATTAATAAATAAAGCATTACAAAACAAAGATATTGAATT
Organism: Rotaria macrura; assembly: GCA_900239685.1. NCBI lineage: Eukaryota > Metazoa > Rotifera > Eurotatoria > Philodinida > Philodinidae > Rotaria > Rotaria macrura. The sequence continues at coordinate 7,569 of OENT01003704.1, read as the reverse complement.
ATTGCATACATTCGGCTTATTTATTAGTGCCCTTTCAGAGAATCTTCAGTGCCAACATGACAAGATTTTGTTATCAGAAGAAAATATTTTAAATGTTTATCGAGGAATTCGACTCGACAAAGAAAAATACAATAAATTAAAAGAAAATCAAGAAAACCTTATTTTCACGAATGGATATTTATTAACAACTCGAGAAAAATCATTGGCAGTTGATCTTGCGCAGAAAACAACGAAAAGAACAGATGACATACCTGTTCTTGTGCATATTCAATGTGATATAAAAAAGATTGATAAACATATTCTTTTTGGAGATATCTATCAATTTAGTGAATATCAAGATGAACGAGGAGTTTTATTTGATGTTAATGCATGTTTTGAAATTGAATCCATCGAAGAAAATGAATGTTTAACAATAATTAAAATGAATCTTTCCAATAAAGGACAACAAGCTAAAAACGATTACATTGAATTTAAACAGAATCAAACAAAAGAAATGAGTATTTCGATTATTTTTGGAAGATTATTTTGTAAATTAGGGGAATATGATAAATCTCAAAAATATTTTCAAGAGCTACTCAATGATTCAAAGCATGAAGATCGTGCATGGATTGAATACAATATTGGTCGTGTTCATGCTCTTAAAGGAGAGTGGAACGAAGCTCGAAAATATTACGATCTTGCTTATGATCAGATGATGAACGGTAAACCAACAAGAGTTAAGGAGTCAGCTCATATTCTCAACAATATCGGATGTATTCTCTTGAATCAAGGAAACTATGATGAAGCTCTTGATTATCATCAACGTGCATTGGAAATTCGAGAAAAATTTTATCCGTCTGATCATATTGATATTGCTCAGAGTCTGTACAATATTGGTCTTATTCTTGACAATCAAGGAAAATATGATAATTGTCTCAGTTATTATCAAGGAGCTCTAAAAATTGAAAAGAAATATTATCCATCGGATAATTATTATATTGCTCGAACACTCAGTAATATTGGCCTTGTTCTTTTTCGGCAAGGAAAATTTGATGCAGCAATCGATTGTCATCAACAAGCATTGAAAATACGTGAAAAATTATATCCAACTGGACACGTCGATATTGCTTATAGTCTCAACAACATTGGCATTATTCTTCGTAATGAAGGAGAACTCGATAAAGCACTTGATTATTGTCAAAGAGCATTGAAAATTGAAGAGAAACTTCGTCCGTTTGGTCATCCCGACATGGCTCAAACTCTCGGCAATATTGCAAATATTCTTTCCGATCAAGGAAGATACACGCAAGCTATTGACTATCATAAACGAGCATTAAAAATAAAAGAGAAACTTCATTCGTCTGATCATGTTGATATTGCTCATAGTTTAAATAATATTGGCATTTGTTACCAACACTTGAATGATCGAACGAGGGCTATTGAATATTATCAACATGCATTGACTATTTATGAAAAGCTGCTTCCTTACGAACATCCACGTCGTCAGAGAACTGAACAAAATATTCGTCGACTAACAGAAAAACCTCGCAGTCGTTCAATGATACATTGAACAATAAAACTTCAACATGAATATTATCAAGATTTTGTTAAACGAGTTCAAATGTTTGTTTTTAGATTGTTCATACTCGATAATTATCATACTATAGTTTTAGTCAATTAAAATTTAAAGTTTCACTGTGTTTTTGTCCTCTAAAAGTCGAAACTGATAAAAAAAACGACACTTGAAATGATAATTACGGTCTATTTTTTTGTGAATGAATTAAACCCAAAATAATATTCTTCATATAGTAATAAACGTAAGACAGCGATATTCAAATATTTGTTTATTGATATAGTTCATGCAGTTCCATTGAAAAACATGTGATGTTTTATTTCAATAACGAGTGCATGTTGATGACTTCTAATTCGGATGTAACCGATTTCTGCGAAATGAAAAAAAACATCGTTGATAATACTTCACTTAACCATTTGATATTATTCTCTCGTCAATTGCATCATCTATTGCTGAAACTCGATAATAAAAGTTAACACTTCATACTTATTGCTTGATAAATATTTTAGTGATGCAATTTTCGATGTACAATTTTCGATCATTATTTAATCTAAACTAAAAATGAAGATACACATTTTGTTAGAATTCTTCACAGAAATTTTTTTCTAGTTTAAAAAACGAATATTTCCAATTTGAATTGTTTTCCGCCTACTGTATACATACAATGATGTAGTTTGATTAAAGAACAAAGTATTAAATTTGGCTTGGATCTAAACAAGCAATTCAAGGTTATTATGAACTAGAGAAATTCAAGAATTGAATTACGACATATCGTTGTGTTATTTTACAACAGTTTTAAAACTACACGAGTAGAAGTGAAGGAGCATACGTATCGCCTGTTGCGCTAAGGTCAATCGAAAGCTTTTCGTTTTAACAAGAGGGACATACAAAAAGAAAACAAGAACTCGACTCTCCCCGAAGAAGGTTCGTATATCAGCAGCCACTCAAGTTTTAATATCATATTTAACAATCTTCAACTAAAACATTTACGAAACTATTGTTCAAAATTAAATGAACTTCAACATTTTGAGAGAAGATGTGAGGATGTGAGTGTAGATTTTTTCTTAGCGAACACTCATACTCCAACTTATGTAGACAATAAAATGAATAAGAAAGAAATATCATTCGTTGTGTTTACGTCTGTGGGCAGTATCACTACAATTTCTAAATCAATATTTTCTCATACGTGTTTATTTTTATTATGTTCGAATGAGCTGTATGTATGTCAACATTCTGCAAAGGACATGACCTAAATTGTATTGATGAAAACCTTTTGAGAAGAGATATTTTTAAAAATAATTGATATTTCACTCTAATCTTTTTTTTGAGACAAACAGATATTTGTTTTGTAGTAATGAAGTAATCTATAATCGACTATGATTGTTATATCTCACGGAAAACAACTTACATCGATTTTGTGCTATTCTTAAAATATTCAAAGAATCACTTTTCTATAGAAAGTACAGATGAAAAGAAACTCGCCATACGTATTTAACAACCAAGAAAAGTATCTGCTCGACTAATCTTGGAGCACTTTCAATAGAAGTTTATTTTGTGTAAACTTACAAGCCGATGACTGTGCCACTGAATTTCATTCTGTTCACCATCATTTTGGGATTTTAAAGTTTCATAGGATGAGAGACATTGCAAGATTTTTAGAAGCATCCAACAACGTGCGAAATGATACTACTGTGAAATATCTCTCATGATGTAAACACATGAGTTCTGGTGTTTGTACTTCCTCTGTAAAACATGCGTATGAAAAGTGGGAACGAAAAACAGGTCATATTAGAATAGCGAATTATTTAACACTTCAAAATAAAAATAAAGAAGTAGATTTTACATGAAAATACCCTTCCATTGGAGAAAAAGAATACCCAAAGGTAGAGCTACTATAGTACGACCATGATGATTTTATAAGACAGAAATATTCTACAGCTATATGTTTCACTTTTTCAGACGTGAATGACGATCAGACATGAAAATAAGGTCTGTACTATTTACGGATTTGCACACAATACAACAGTAAAAACTGATTTAAAGGTGTAGATATTCAACTACTCGTGATTTATGCAAAATATCATATTACATTTCTGTTAAAATATTATCACTATTTATGGCTGTATAGTCAGTAATGGGACGTGTGTTAGATGTATGGATTCCACAGGGGACGAGTATCTTCTAAGAAATCGGTAGAAAATTATATAGGAAACTCACTCTTAACCGAAGAACTATGAAGATATGGATGTCAAATATGATTCCTTCCTGTCAAAACACTGATACATCTACAATCAATCTTCACACAATTCCTTCAGGAGTTCGACTCAGAAAAACATTAATTACATTCAAAATGATCATTGTGCGTTTCATCGGCTGCTCATATTCCGTTCGCATTATTCATTGTACATGTTCGTTAGCTAAACTACTATGCTTTTGTTTTCTTAAAAGTATTAAGTTATAATTAAAATAGAATTCATTCTTGCAGAAACTCTCTTCAAAACTATACAGAAAAAAAATGATAATTTAGCTCAATCAAACTATTCATAGACACAGCTGATCTACGAAGGATTCCATTTCAATGATAAACTATTCTACTCTATTCTCTCTGCAAGATTAATTCACTATAAAAGAAAAGTAAACTACACGTAAGATAAGTGAAGATATTGGAACGGATGAGCATAGTTCGAGAAGATGCAAAGTAGCTTTGGATAGAATTGTAACCACAGTCATATGATCGTTCAATTTCAGTTTCATCCTTTTAGCTGAGTAAGATTGTGAATATAAGCAAATATTGTATAGCATATAGTCTAGATCTAGTCGGTACAGGATGCATATTTTAAGGTTTTTGTTTCACGAAAGATATAAAAAAGAGGATGTTACTACTTACATGGTATATTAAAGTCTCGAATTCAATTTCAAGCAAGAAACTGATAGAAAATATTGTTCACTGTTTATTGAGATTTAAGATTTCGCGTACTGAAAGAAAAAATTCAAGGTTAATTGAGAGAACATCGAATTGAAGCTGAAAACGCTTCCTATGTCAAGTTTAGCTTTTGGAAGACGAGGTAATCGGCTATACACATCTTTGACCAGCAGTGTCACATATCCACGATTTTGGAGAAGTGATCACTTGTGCTGTGAGAGAAGCGGCATCTCCCGTGAGAGAAGTAAGCATTTCTCCAAAATCTAAGATATGTGATACGGTTCAATCATTGATACATGCACGAACTATTTGAGACGCAAAATGAGACCCATGCTTCATACATATGTTGAAATCATCATCCCACAAAAGGTAAATGCGAATTGAAGCATCTTTCAAAATAGAGTTGATGCGGTAGTTGAGGCCAATAAAGCCTTTAACAAGATCGAATGCATTTACATAAGAGAATACTTTCAAAAGTTATTCGTCTGGTAAGAGTTCGAACCAACGGTTATTTTGAGTAACTTTATTCATTGCTACAGAAAGCTGCGTTACTTTTTCATCAAAGTATTGACTTTTTAAGATGGCGTTGGTAGCTGAATGAAACAACATGTGATTACATAGAATTTCTGGACATTTTCTTGCTTTCTTCCGGGCAATGTGAAAAAATGGAAAAGAACCTTGGTTTACTGTTTTTTTCCACAAACAGATCAATCACCATGCATCATTGATGTAGCACTAAGAAAGAAAAACTTATTTTCTACCTTATGGTGAGAATAATGATGAGGATGAAAAATGTCTATTCGGCCGAAGCGATTCGTTGATAATAGCATTCAACGTCGAATATCCAATCACGGTTGTATGACTATAAAGATTCATTAGTATTGCTGCAGTAAGATCTTTACCATAGATCAGACATACCCATTTTCTTCGTTCGTCACCTAGATTTCTATGTGAGGGAAATCAAATCGTATCATATTCGTTGGTTATTTGACTCGCTCAGGTATACCTCTAGATGCCCTTTTGTGTAGTCCCTATTTTTTATTTGTATTCGTATTTTTGATGAATATCAGTTCTTTATGATGATTTGAGAAAATTTAATGAATCACGCGTGAATTTCGAGGCGATCTCCAAACGAAGAAGACATTTATAAAAGATGTTTAGTGACACGCGTCAAAGACAACTGAGAGCATCCATGTTTTACTAATATAAAGATTGAAAAACAATAGCTTCTGTATGGAACATATTTTGAAAAGCTTTCAAAAGAACGAACCACATCTTCAAAAGATTAATCAAGAGTCCAGAAATCGTTCTTTTAGGTTGAATACAAATCCTGCGAGGATCTCGAGTGGGAGTGGATGGGAGGAGAGCACTACAATCACATCCCACAGCGAAAGTTTTGAAAACAAACTTAAAGAATGCGTTTCATGAAAAGAATGGCTCATTGAAATTTATTTTTGAGATAAAAAATTGCAAAATACAACGAAAATTCGTGTATTTATCTGTACTTTTATGACTGGTATCATTATAGTGTGTTTTATTTTATTTTTAATTTCATATACAACCGGTTTCAACCTTGCTCAGCGGTTTCATCAGGTGACTTGTAGTAAATTGAAATGAGGCAGGCCACGCCGGATATATTTGTTGTAGTTGATATTGTCAATGTTTCGCCAAGAAGGTGTTTTTCATGGATTGAATTCAACTTAATTAGCCAAATCACGTCTTTTTCAATATCTGACTGTACTTTGCTGCGTATTACATGACTTCCGTTGATCCTTTCAACGCCTTGCAAACGGAAAATAACATCCAGAACAATAATGAGTTCTTCTTCGTCTTCACCACTTCCGTGAATACAACCATAATGCAGTGTTACATGTACCGTATCAATATCTATTTCAAATAGAACTGATACAATTTCAGAACTGCTTGAATCAGTTCTTGCATATTTGTGAGCCACTAAGATATTCGATGTTGTAGACAAAAAGCTGTTATTGAAAACAAGTTGGTCAACGTTTTCAATCAATGGATTGAGCCCATTCTGATATATTTGTTGGCCATGATAACGTTTTAATACCATTGAATCCTCATCATCAGGCTTTTGCCGTTTATGCATTTCTGTCAACTGTTGATAGAGATCGGTCAACAACGGACGAAGATTGTTAATCAATGAATAATTTTTTAATCTTAGTGCTGTATTTAGAATACGACGCATACCAGAATCACCCCCATACCATTCTAATGGCACTTTAGAAGGATTAATAGTGCAGAAACATTCTTAATCCTTGCAGTGATCCGTGAATAAGAAATAACACAACCCTTAGCACATTGATTTATAGTCCGCTTCTTTTCTTGGCGATATAAGAAGCAAAAGATCGAGTAAAAGTAGGTGCTGCATACAGTGTATATATTGAGTATTGCTATGAATTCTTTTCAATTATTTGATGCCTTGGACGCTTTTTGAAGTTATAGTTTTTTTATAAAACCGTTCAATAGGTTAGAATCCAATTCTTACCACGTAGTTGTGCTGTCAAATAAACTTCTGTTATTGTTATGTTAAATCCTAGGGGCAGCTTTGAATTCACAGTAAAGCAGTACTTTCTGTGATGTATTTCTATATGATCGAGGTTGATCTTATCTTTGCTGTGGTATATGTAGGTAGATGTGTTGGGCTCGACTTGGATCCACAGACACAACCAAGATTGAACTAGTGTTTATTTTGTAACGAGCAAATGAAAATCTGAAAAGTCGAGTATTCGACACTAACGGTAGGAGTGGAGAGAAAAAGAATAGTATACATTTTTTGAGAGACAGTTGCAGTAGAATTGTTTTAAATATTAAGTTGCAGCTGATTTGGAATGGCAAAAATGGTCGAAGAGTTTCAGTTGGAGTTGACTTCGGATTTTTAGGAAGTGATGTGAAGTTTTTTGACGTTGGAGTGCACATTGGTATCGTTGAAATAGAGTTCTGAAAACAGCATATGCAGTTGGAGTAGTACATAGGTGTGTCATATTACTATTACTTCCACTTCCACTTACCAAGGTAACGGTAAGTGTTTTTATGATTGAAAAATATTATATTTAACGGTGTCCAGTAATTA
>OENT01003703.1:0-10961 GCA_900239685.1 Rotaria macrura | reverse complement strand
CAAAATTCTGATTACACGTTGTGGTAGGTTATCGATGTCCAGCATTCCGAATATCGAGTTAGTTTTTCCGGTCGTGTTCTCATTGGTCAGTAAATCGGTCGCTGCCTATGTGAATAGCTGTAGAGGTTGATTTCGTATTTCAACTCGCACCAAAATTTCGATGACTTTTTGCGGTAGGCTATTGATGTCCAGCATTCCGAATATCCAGTTACTTTTTCCAGTCGCGTTCTCATTGTTAAAAAAATCGGTCTCTGCCTAAGTTAATAGCTGTCGAGGTAGATTTCTTATTTCAACTCGCACGAAATTTCTGATGACACTTTTTGTTAGGTTATCGATGTCTAGCTTTCCGAATATCGAGTTAGGTTTTCCGGTCGCGTTCTCATTGGTCTGAAAATCGGTCGCTGCCTAAGTCAATAGCTGTAGAGGTAGATTTGTTATTTCAACTCGCTCCATAATTCTGATGACACTTTGTGGTTGGTGATCGATTTCCATGATTCTGAGTCCGTGTTTTTCTTTATTGGATTCCGGATGTTCGTGAACTATAGGAGTGGAAAGTGAGAGGTTCGAATTCTCTGGAGAATGGTTTGTTAGAAAATGAAGCGGAACGTATTTTTGGAGTCGTGTTTTATCAGTTTCCGGCAGTAGGTTGCGACCGCATAGGTTATTTTGGAAGAATCCTATCATATGGAAGGTGCATACTCTGCTGCATTTTAGGAGGGCTTACTGGCAGCTTCCTTGTCGCAGATGAAGAATAGTGGTAAATGCAATTTCTGATAATTCTGATATGCTGAATTCTGCAATTTCTAGTTTTACGCAATTTAAAATGAAGAAATATTAATGGTGGGTTCCATATGGGGATCTCAAAACTACTGAGTTGTTTCATTTGTATTCAGGTGCGTCACAACTTTACTAGATAATGATGATGAGTTGGTTTTCTCTATTCAAAATCTGATGAATTATTTTAAGTTTATTTGGGGTCTCTCCAATGCCATCGGAATGGTAAGGTCGATTTTAATCTTCAATGGTCTTGCTCTATTGGACTTGAATTCGGTGCAGCAAATATTGCTTTTAGAAGGTTTTGGTATATGAGTAAGTGGAAGTTTCCTTTCTTTTGGTTAGTCTGAGATGTGGAGAAGTATGGTGTAGCGCGTTAGACTTTGTGTGAATCAAAGAGCAGATTCTACCGATCTGATAGTGCATGATTCGGAACATGGCGAATGAGAACTTGAAAAACCTTCAAACGTTTCAGATCGCAAAGGATTTTTAATAATTTTAGGATTTCACAAAATAGTGTTCTTTTTAGCGAGTTTAAGGTTTTAGTTATATGGGTATAGGTTAAGGATACAGATATAAGGGTATAGGCGTAAGGGTTTACGCGTAAGGGTATACTCGTAAGTGTATAGGCGTAAGTGTATAGTTATAAGGGTACAGATATAACGGTATACGTGTAAGGATTTAGTTATAAGGGTATAGGTGTAAGGATATAGGCGTAAGGATATAGGCGTAATGGTATAGGTGTAAGGGTATCAAGGGGGAGAAAGCGAGACTCCCGTACTCCAACGGGCTCCCTATACTCTCAGGCGATCCGATAGCTTTACTTCAAAGAGTTTTAGCAATTTCAAGTCTACTATCCATCTGTGTTACGATATGGTAGTGGTAGCCCAGCCACCCGAAGTCTATCTGAAAATAAGGCCAAAATACTTTGTTTTATTTCATTCATTTGAAATTTTGCGGTACAATGAAGTATTTTGGCCTTATTTTCAGGTAGACTTGGGGTGGCTGGACTGCCACTACCGTATCGTAACACAGGTGGATAGTAGACTTGAAATTGCTAAAACTCTTTGAAGTATAGCTATCGGATCGCCTGAGAGTATAGGGAGCCCGTTTGAGTACGGGACTTTCGCTTTTTCCCCTTTGAGGGGTATAGATATAAGGGTATTGGTGTAAGCGTAGAGTGGTGTTGTTTTTGGAAGGTGGCTGCTTCCATCGACGGTTGCGTGTGATTAGCGTTTTTCAAATATATGTGCGAACGTTTGAATATAGGTTACGTGTAATTGGCTAACATTTGCGTATACATTGGAAATGGGCGTTTAAACGATTGTTTTTGTGATCTGTTTTTTGCTGACAATTGCGGTTCTCGATTGTCATCCAAAAACGTCTATAAATTTCAATCAAGTATTGAACTGTTTTTTACGGGTGTTAATGGATCCGGAAAAAGTTTAACGGTTATTGCAGTAAAAATTTTTAGCGTTAAATTTTTGGACGTTTTTGGATTGCATTTTGATGACCGTTTTTGGATGACACTCGCGGACCCCGATTGGCATCCATAAACGGTCTAAAAAATGAAACCGTTTAAACGCGTTTTTGAAAATTTTTGTCTGCTTGGGCAGTAAAAACGATTGGCGTCACTGATGGTTGGGAGGCAGGATTTGAATAAAAAATCTTACTGGTGCAATCCTGTTAGGACTGAAATGTGTAACTCACAGATCATAAAAGCTAAAATACTGAAAAAGTGTAAAACTATAGTTGCTATGATCTGTATTAGTTGCCTATCTGTAATAGGAGAGGGAGAGTGGTAGGTAGGCACTAAAATACAACCTAAAGTTTGCACTTATCATTATCTTCGAAATATCCATGAGTTCCACAAAAGATTCACATTTGAGCTGAATCGTTTTCACCGAAAAAATCGATTTCTGACTGATAATATCCATGTTTAATTTAGCAGCGCATGAATTCCATTCAAAGACTTGGAAACTACTGTCGTTATGACTGCGTTTTTATAAATCGTTCTGTTAAACATCGTTTCAAAATGTGTTCTGAAATCAGCATAATAATTTTTTCTAAGCCTGAGCAATCCGTACATCTTGATGGTACTATCTACCATTCGTATAAGAGCCACATATAACTGCTTCTATGAAGTGGACGATTAAGATCAATGTTCACTTCGTCTTTTATTTTTCTCTTCATAATTAAGGCTCCGACTAACTTTGTTTGTTTCTTTCAAGCATCAATCGAGAGCTCTGATAAGTATTTATTAAATGATATTAGGGTCTGTTAGTCTACATGAATGTGTGAAAACACTCACCGACGCCCTCTGTAGAAGAAATATTCTATGTTGAAGTAATCAGTGGTAAGATTCAAAATGATTATAATACATTCTAGGAAATTCAGTTTATTAATGAACCTTAAACTTTCCTCATTCATCTACAGACCGATTTTATGCTCAGTGGGAAAAAAAACGTTATGATGTTTATATTCAGAAGTTTTCATTTTTTGAGCGTTTCATAAGGTTTTGGGAATATTCGACCTGAGTTTGCGAATTTCTGAAGTTGGGCACGAAACGATTGATAGTCCCATATGTGACCTGAAGGTATTGTATATTTTACACTGACTGGTTATCATTCGACTGTCAACTTGAATTGGAAGGACTGCACATGAAATTGCTAGTGAGGAATGGCAATATTCAGAGCATAATTCTGTACTAAACCACTGTTTACTTTTATATCGGAAACATCCTTTTAGACAGCCGCTACCGGGATTCATTGGAACTTATTAATAAGTCCCTAAGCATATTGAGATAGATCCCATATAGTTTCCGAGTGAATATATGATATGGGTGAGGGCATGTTTGCGGGTGTGAGTGAAAGTGTAAGTGTATTTCTGTTAGTGTGGTTGCCAGTATGCTGATATATCATCAAAATATAATAAATCCTCAATAAATAAATAAATTCTGTAGACAAATAAATCCCGAAAAAATAAGTCCCGGTAGTCCCTCAAAGAGCCTCATTTGGATATTTGCCTAAAGTTCGTCATAGATAAAACTGTGGATAATCACTGTCACCCTATCGAATAATCGTTGATCATAAGTTTATTTTCAGAAGATTCGGTGTGTGTTGAAATAGATGATCCAATTGATTATCATGGAGGGAAAATATTCTATGGATGGTGTAGCCAATCTCAATTTCGACCAGAATTCTCCATTTACCATAAAAATCTGATCAAGTTGAGAGTAAAAGAGTTTTGTGAGGCTGCATATGTTATTGATCATTTTCATCATTTCATGTTGTTCATGGAAAAATTGACAGTGAACGAAAGTGAGATAATGTTAGCTTAGGAATATCTCAAAGTTCGTTGTCTCGTTCGAACAGTGTACCAATGAAGGCGATCGCAAATGAATAAACTCATGAAAAGTAAAATCATACGAAAAGAAAAGAGCGATTTGATTCGAGTTTCGTTATTGTTTGAAATTCCAATCGATACTATTTGAACGAATGTCAATAGCAAATAATCTCAGCAGACAATGTCGAAATACGATGAGATACAAATTGGTATCCAAGATGATCGCAGATTTGAAAATGAGTGAAGAAAATCGATGACGGAGAGAAGCTCTAAAAAATAGAAAAAAAATCTCATCGGACAACGATTCTAGATCCATCACTGTCTTTTAAAAGAACGATCAGTTGGATATGATCATATACAAGGTGGTTCTGGCATGTCTCGGTGAAAAGAATCACGATGATGTTTGATAAGATTTCTATTTTTTTCTTTCTTTCATATGGTAGTTATTTGTCGACCAGGAGACAAAAATGAAATATCAACTCTCTGTCAAGCCTTCTACGGCTGATTCCTTTCTCATCAACGTGCGTGTGGGTTTATTCTATTTCTCAATATTGTACCCACCCATACCCTACGAAGCGGTGTGTATATATCTAGAGTATTACTAAAAATAAATGCATCGGTTCAATACAGATGAACTAGAGCAACACACAAGATATTTATCATTAGCTTGAACCATTCTTTATGTTTTATACAATCTCTTGTGTACAATCAAAAAGGAAGCACCACACCATCGCATCAGCTGAACTTCCCCCACGCAAGCTGCGTTTATGAAGACTATAATGGTACATAATTGAATCATGTCTATAATCAAGTATGAAATGAAACATTGTACATAGGTGGCCTGATACGTAAATTTGTTGTTGTCCGAACAGCGAACATAACATTTGAAGATTCATTTTATGACAAACATATGCCATAGCATTTTCTTATATGTTATTAAAATAAAAAATCGCTGGCAAGCAGAAGAAAACTTCGAGAACAATCATTACCGGGTCATAGTGTGAAGAACAATAGAATTGATCTTTTCTTTTATAGAGAAACTGTTTTTCCATTACTAAAATAAATAAAGTATTGAAATGACACTTCATTTATGTATGACATAGTATGCAATGGAATACAAAAGAAATCTGTTGACGTATCGGATTCAAGCATGAAGAATTCGAATACACATTGAACAGAAGTACTTCTGCATCTCTTGAAAATCGAATATGGAAAAAGTTAGTCAACAGGTAGTATACGTACGTAGCTTCGTACTTACCCTACCTGTCAATTGATACGAAAAAAAACTGCAAAACTCACTGTAGTCTATTCACCATGAGTTACGACTAATTGAAAAGAGAATTCGAGAGAAAATACTCTCTTACACACAGACCTCGTTCCTGATACACGGTCATTTCCATGTAATACTTCCTCACATGCCCAGATTGACGGTGATTGGGTTATTCCTTTTGTAATACAAGTTTATTGTTCTGAAGAAGATCCTGTATTTGCAGTCTTTACGATTGGCATGCTATTCTTCAAGATATTCGAGAAATGATATTTCATCAGATAATAGACACTTTGATAATTCCCTGCTTGTCAAAAACGTGCCAATGGGAATCTAAATTTATGAGATAGTTGCTGAAATTCATGTTACCAAACTCTTAATTGAAAGACATCTTCTGAAAATCACTATGGATTCCACTCGAAATTTTCCAAGTTTATTATTGTTTGACTGATCAATCTCATTTTCAATATATGGTTTCGATCTTTAGATTATTAGAAGTTCGTACATTAATTAATTTGACTTGTAAGATAAGGCAGTATCTGTTCTTTTTCCTACCCGTGCAGGTGTTTACTTTTAAACTGGAAGAACCTTTGGATAGATCGTATCTTCTCGGTCATCTTATTTTCTAATGATGGGAATTCTCTTTAAAGTTATGTGACAGCTGAAACTACGTAGCTGATAAACATATTAATCAAAATATGTATAACTGGTGTGAACTATATATATCTGAAGAAAACACTTTATTTTACAATTCCTTTCGACTCTATCAGAAATTCTTTAGCATAAGCATCGTCGTCACATGACAATTATTCGTTGACTTGCACTGCTATTTGAAGTCAAGACTATTACATTGGATAAAGAACCTAAAAACCATAAATACTGTCGTACTGGAAGATGCTCGGGACTAGCATCATGAATATAATGGGAGCCTTGGGGAAAATGTGACATAATTGTTAATGATAGGAAAAAAGATAAACAAAGTTCATAATTAAATGTATCCTTGTAGGTCTTCAATAATCTCATTTTCTTTGAATTTAGAATTTTCGGCATTTGAATGTTCATCTGTGATCCTCCTGCTATGTGTTTTAGAATCGTTTCTGAAATTGTCCTATCATTCATAACGGTTGAACGTTTTAACATTTTCAATCGCGTAAATACAATAATGATTTAAATCTACAATCTCACCAAAAATCTTCTAATTTAAAATTATGAAATTCGATAATTGTTTGTTTCCTTTGGATTGACTAAAATACCGTTCGATTCCATACAACTAATAAATTTAAATGTAATAAATAAAGACGATAGAATCTGTTTACTTAACTGATATATTCTTTGCATGCTCGTCGATCGATAAGATGGCAATAACTTTTATTTAAAAGACGTAATATTTAGTGTGAACTCAACAGTACTTTATATAGTAATGAAAACAATTATTACCTATCATATATCAAATAACCGACAATGAATGATATCTGATGGAGATAGAAAATATTGTTAGTTGATGCCCTTGATCAGTTGATATACATATGTGAAAACTATTTCTTTTCTCTCTTCAGTTATGAATGTTCTTCATCCCCTACAATATATATTCATAGATATCTCTGTTAAAAACACTTTTATATTTTCTGTCTTCAATTTTAAATCTCATATGGTAATATACTTTTCTCTCTTCTCTCTATTCTTGTCCAGCTATCCTTAAATATTATTCTCTTCTAATTCCTCATCAAAGGAAGTCAGTGAACTCTAACATCGTATTCGAGTACGATGCGTGCTAATAATCTTAGAAATAATTAATAAACTCAATAACATAAACGAAATTTTGTCTCCACCCATTGCTTACTTTTCACTATCTTATTAGTATTTTCGTTCAGTGAAAATTATAAAGAAAACAAAATACAACAGATAAATTGAAGACGACGTGTTTTAAATGACACTGTGTAGATTACTGGATCAAAATAGGCACAAAAAATACCCGAAGATTCTTCTCTAACGATCAATTTTGTAAGCGCTTAGAATTTGATTGATTCCATTATTTAATAATGGTGCTCAGAATTGATTTTAAAAGTAAATATCTAGGATATCTGCTTTCTGAAATTTCTTTTAAAATATTGATACTATATGACATTTCATATGTTGTGTTTACACAATAATTTTCAAATTTAATAATGAAAGTAAATATCTGATTTCCTTGTTAAAAATCAGGTATCAGAGATCAGACATTTAAGGAAAATTGGTACCTACTTTAGATTTGTCATGACCTCAATGCATTCGCTTATAGTGCTTTCACGATGTTACGAATATACTGATCATGCGAATCAATGACAACGCTCGCAAACTTTATTTTGAATTCTGTTGGTAGAAGATAAGCAAAAGATATCCTTGAGTATTTGTTTTCACTTGCTCCCAAAACTGACAAAATTATTCAAAAACGCGCTCGAGTGGCCGAAAATGGACAGAAAATCGAGAAACGTGGACGGGGTTGGATGGCAATCGACGTTCCTGATTGGAAGTGAGAAACGCTCCTATTCTCACCTTCTTGTGCATTTAATCATGTTTTCAGCCAAAAAACGCTTGTAAATGCATAATAAAAAGAGAAATAATAGTCGTTTCTTGCATAGTCGTTATAACTGACGGGATCATAATAAGAGTTCTTAGGTATTGATAAGACGACCACTATTTCTCTTTTTTATGCATTTACAAGCGTTTTTTGGCTGAAAATGCCATTAAATGCATTAACAGGTGAGAAGATGAGCGTTTTTCACTCAAAATCGGTGCTGCCAATTGACATCCAAACACGCCCACTTTTCTCGATTTTCCTTCCATTTTCTGGCGCTGAAACGCGTTTTTGAAAAATTTTGTCTGTTTGGGTCAGAGCAGGATCTGATAAGCAATCAACGTATGAAGTCCTTTGTTGACTGTCAGTAGTTGTTTTTTCCAACTTTCATCAACTACAGGTAAGTCAATACTCGAATGAAGCTATTCTGTATCAAGAACAGGTTATACTGTTGTCATCATGATGTTGATACTATTGTGAAAAATCTCCCCCCCCCCCCTCAAATAGAAGGCTATGTCTGGAAAAGGTTTATCGGTCCTATTAGAAGGCCATGCTCTAATTAAATAGTTAATTACATATAAACTATTCTTTTTTTAATGTATTAATAATTAGTCGAATTCTGCCATTTTTCCTGTTTTTTTCGAAAAACCACTTCGTTTTCCACCATTTGCAGTTTATTTTACACAAAAAGGAAAATTTTCCAATGAAAAATACCAAAAAAATTAAAGTAAAGTTATCAATTGGTATTAATTTATAATTTTAATATTAATAAAAAAATTAATCAATAATTGGTTAAAACTTAGCCTTAAGAGAAGGCCACTCAAAAATAAGGGATGTGTGAAGACGTGCTACAAGGCCATGACCTTTTATTCTGTGTGTGGGGGGAGGGAGGAGGTTAATGCCTTGATGCAATTGAAAGTCTGGTACTAGACATTGGTGCTAACGAAAGGAAGTATCAAAACCGAAAATCCTAAACACATGAATGATGCATTCAGAATGAATTTCGACGAGCGATAGAATCCAACATTGGGTGGGCATGGGCGTAGGTGCCTAGGTGGGTCGACGCCTATGACTATTTTGTTGAGCCGCACCTACGTTTATCCACAACAATTAAAACGAAAAAAATTCGATCTAAGTGACTTAGGATTGATTTACTTTGAACACTTACTAGAATCGTGCACATAATCGCTCTATTCCTTCGTGTTTTTCACAATAATCTGTTGGTATTCAGTTGTATCGCTACTCTGCTGGCTACCAACAGCTCATTTGATAAAATCTTTATTGCGATTTTTCTAATGGAGAGAAAAGTTTAAAAAGCATTTCATTATGATATAGAAAGACATATTGGTCTTATTTCTCTGCAAACCGATTAATGATAGTTAATATTTCTAACTATCACTCTATTCGAAGCATGGGCACTGAAAATCACGATCATATTCATTGTACAAAAAGACAATGTTAATCAATATAGATTTGCTGTCTATTCGTGAGAATAGTGTAACATGATCGTACGTTTTACTTTACCAAATAAGTCGTCTTTCTTCTAAGGTTTTTTCGGTAACCATCTTCTATTCAGGTTGAATAAAGTAAAAGTATACGGTGTTCAGTCAAAGAGACTCAAATAAACGCTAAAAAATACTCATCAAATCTGAAGCAAGATGATAATGAGCTACTTAGTATGAATATATAACGAAGCAAAATAGATGCGAGAGCAGTGGATACAATTGTAAACTGTCGACAAAGCACATGTGAATCTTTTAGTTTTTTGTATGTCTAGGAAAATCAGATGAGGACGTGTTGACATCAGTTGGAATCAATTCATTGAATATTGAGTCATTTAATCTTTGGTCGCCTCCTTCAGATAGGCAATTACATCACATCTTTCGTCCTTCTTCAAACCGGTGAAGAACATTTTTGTTCCAGGAATGTATTTCTTCGGTTTCTGCAAAAACTCCCATAGTGTCTCTTCACTCCATGTAATGCCTGCTTTCCTCATGGCCTTGGTGTAATTGAAGGTTGACACACAACCTGCTTGTCGTCCGAACAAAGCATGTAGTGTTGGACCTGCCCTATTACCCTCATTTTTCTCCACAGTATGACATTGGGCGCATTTCTTTTTGAAGATTTTAGCACCTTTCACCAAATCACCACCATCCCATTCAGCACCGGTAGCCATCGTTTCGAAAGAAGCTGAAATTTAGATTCGAGAACCTTTTACTCGCGTACGCTCGAAAAGAAAAGAATGGAGGGTTGTTCGAAACAGAAGAGAAGAACGTAATGCTAATAAAACAAGAAGGATCGAGAAAAGGAGAAAGTACAAGCACTGTTGGATGAATCGTGATAAAGCTACGCTATTGAATCACCTTCAGATGTAGATTAGAGAGTGAATTGCGAAAAGAAAGTGCCTATATCCATACTCACATCCACACTTTACTAAAATACAAAGCTATTAATGCTGAAAAATTTACATTCAACATTATACAAACGGTATGCACAATTTCGAGCAAAACATCCAGACAGGATTTATGAGGGTGGGGGTGCTGGGTGAAGACGTGGATGTGAATGTAGATCTTTCATTTACATCGGTACTCACACCCACACTCCTCTTTAGATGAGAATGCATGTCGATAAAAGTGTTTCAATCGTTACTATTATTGGGAACATCATCTGTGGTCAGTAAAATAAGTGAAATGGTCAGTAGAAAAAAAGGTACATGATCAGTGTTAATATTATATCGTCAGTACTAATTAAAACGGTCAATAATTATAATTAATTAAAAAGTGATCAATTTTTAATGCATAAACATCAGTGAACTATTCAAATTTGATCAGCAAAAAAATCAGACTTTATCAGTAAAACAATAAGTTTTATAACACATAATAAATAAGAACTTCAAAAGAACATCAAGAGAGCGTCCTCGAGAAAATCGAACATTTTTACACAGGATCATACTCTCAAAAAATCTGACCCCTATATTTTATGACCGGAAATGAAAGAGCAAGGTGAAAAACCTATAAATTC
>OENT01003702.1:0-10971 GCA_900239685.1 Rotaria macrura | reverse complement strand
GGGTCCAAATTTCTACCCTAAACACTTCAACACTCCTTTCAGGTCGTGTTTCACAAAACTAGAACCATATTAGATCAGAACGAAATCGCAAGTTCAAGTCCAAAAAATTATATCCGATCCTGAATCCGAAATCAAGACAAAAGCAAACGATGCAAACATTTCTGAAACCTCAATCTAAGCGAAATTCACACCATAGGAACTAGTTCGGAATCATATCGCAATCTAGAAACTGAATCCAAACCCAAGCTCAAGCCTGAAAGATTTGTTGCACCCCTAGATCTCAGTTTCAAAAAAACATTTGAAAATTTTCGTATTAACGACGAATCTAACGACGATCAAGTTTTTCTAAACTATCTCCTTGATGAGCTGCTTGCAGCTTATGTCTTCAATATCAATGTGAGGTCAAGAGCTCAGAATGTGCAATCTGACTAACTATGTGTACTTCATAATGGTTATTTCTCAACAAGAAACACACATAGCTATCTATATTTTTATTTATATCAGATTTTTACTGATGGTTACTAAATATTTTTCTGAAAATCATGATCTCCTGCCTTCCTTTATAACAGGAGATAATCCCTTGGATGAAGCAATAAAGCGAAAGTGTAGAATCGATGCAAAAAATAAATTTCACTGAAGTTTTCATTGATTAAAATTAAGCTGCATAATGAAAATTCTTTTGTCGAGAGGTTTTTCTCATAGAAAAACAACTAATTCGATGGTTATCGAGAGATCGAAATCTATTCAAATCAAGTAATCGAAAATCAGTGTGCCATAGGCGGATGATTTCGAGGGTACCATTCCGATCGGCTCGACGAACTTGAATATGAAATAGAACGAGAGAAAATTACCTATTTCAAGTTACGACCACTCGCTGCAACTCTCGATAACTTTTACGAACTGCTTGGATGATCTCTAGGAGGAAGCTCCGAGTGGTTCTACAGCATGAATTCCGTTTGGATCGTAGAGCAACGACAGTAGCAAGAATGTACTCTTAATTCGTACAATGCAACATCGGCTCAATCAATTTAAGAACATGAACTTCGAACTCAACAATCGACCTCGTTCCAAGAGGCTCTTGAGGCTTGGATATGGGCCCCATGTAGCAGTTCATTGAATAAGAACCGAGATTAGCTACAAGTTGTTTATCCGAGCAGCTTGAATGCTCTCATGATGCGACAGAAAAAACGTCTGAGAGAATTAAACAATACGTTGGATTATGGGGTTTGAAAACTCCACAAGTTATCACCACTTCAGGTCCAGAAAAGGTTCGACGCATGCATGGAGCTATTGACTGCTCACTGCAAAAACGAATGAATCCGCAATTTGATTACCGACGATGACAGGTGGGGGATCCATAGCAATTACGCGCGCAAATAATAATGGCTGCGAGTCAGATAAAGCGATATAGGATCGCCAAAAAATGAACTCCACTCAAGGATGATTATGTTGAGAGCCTGATGGGACAAAATAGACGTAATTCTTTTGGAGCTTCCTCCAAAAAGTAGCACTATGGATGCTGATTTCAACTGTCATTAGTTGGATCGAACTGCTGCAAAACTGCCTGGAAAACATGATAAGGTTTACTTTTTACATGACAACGTCAGGCTTCCCAATGGAAAGTGAATGCGGGAAAACGTATTGGAGCTCAGATTGGCTGTAGCTGCATATCCAACGCATTTGCTAAACTTGACTGCTGCTGACTACCATTTGTTCTTTTCTCTTGCAAATCATTTGCGAAAAAAACAAATTCGATAAGGAATGCGACCTCAAAATGAATCTCGACAGTTTCTTCAGTGAAAAAAACTACGAGTTATACGTACATGGGATCCTTTCTTTTCCAGAGAGTTGATGATAAGCCATAAATAGTCATTGAGCATACGTTATTGTAACTTAGTTTATTTTAGTAGTTAAAAAGTGATATGAAATTCGAAAAACGTAAAACAAACGTCGTTGCTAACCTAATACTATCTAGTGTAATTTGTTTCAAGTAGCTATATAAGAATTCAATAATGAGTAAAAACAGTGTATCCTATTCATGAATAACATTTGTTGAAACAATATTAAACAAACTTCATGCTTAAAAATGTCGGTACGTCTCTCAGGAAGATACTGCTCACAATTTATTGGTCCATTCCTTTTTAATTAAGTCTTTAAACATCGAATAATCCATATCTGATTTTGGATCAAAGTGGGCAATTGAAAGCCCATCGTTGTCAATGTAATCAAAGTATTCATAATGCACGTTATCCTCTTGTCCGTATTGATAACACTGAATGCTGATGGCACATGATCCATACAAGTCAGGATTTCGAACTTGATGAGTTTGATTCAGTCTCGGCAACATCCATGTTACGTATCCTTCCTCAAGGAGTTGTTCAATCTGTGGTATTTGTTGTGAAATGTTCAGAGTTAATTCTGGATAGAGTTTGACCAAGAGACGACCGTACAGTATTCGAATGATACCGTACGCATTGCTATGATTGTGTATCGGGCTGTAGTGTCCAGGTGGCCATATTTCAATGACGTATGCATGACCCGGCGAATTTCCTAGCCGTTGACCATGTGTTATGCGCAAATAAGTTGCCATCGGATTCGATCGACCGAATCGACTTGCTTTTTCTACCAACTTTTTGTGACACCATCCATTCGGATTCTTAATACTAAGTTCAATAGCTTTTACAAAGTCAGGAAAATCTTCACTATTCAAATGAAAATTGATAATGCTGTCGTACAAGTCACGACATGGCTTTTCCAATTTCGATGGAGGCATTGCTGATTGAACCTCGAGCGAATATCTGTCTTGTGGTACAACAAACATTGCTGGATCCTGAATAACTGGTTCTTTACCGATGAAAAGACGAACATCATCCCGGATATTGCCCAAATCAATTAGCATACGATCATTCTTATTCATTTTCACATGTATATTAGATATTTGTCTGATTGCGTTTGTGTCATCCGTGTTCAGAAACATATTGAAAATAGTGAACTTTTCACGAACTTCCCCAATGCCATATTTGACATTTCGAATATCTTTGAATAAACTTAGCCAGTACGTATGCCATTCACCATCTTCAGGTTGAAGAATGTGACGGCTTAATTTTGATGAATCGAGTACACCGTTATTTGTTCCAACTGAAGCTTCGACTTCATCGACCGAAAGAAAAATCCAATAGGCATTAGGATCATTAGGATCTTCTTTATTTGATAACCTGAGTTCGAAGGGTATTGATTTTCGTAGCATAAGTTGAACTATACCTTGGCCTGACAATGGGAGCTTATTACTGCAGCTTTTTGAATTCCATGGACACCAGTGAGTCTCAGGTTGAGCGAAGAAGTTGACATCTTTCTCTTCAGCCTTTGGTTCAGGACGTGAATGTTGCGGTGGTGTAGCTGCAGCCTTAGCTAGATGAATAAAGTATTCGAAATATTACATATCACTGTTTAAGAGGTGAATATTAGAATGCGTTTTTTGATAGAAATATGTCGATTTATAGCTAGAAAAAACCAGGGCTCCATAATATTCAGCACTGAGTATTTTTATTACAAAAAAACTAAACCTATGCAGAACAAGATAGAAAACAAAAAATGAAAAATATACAAGGGAATAATCTTGATACTTAAATTTTGCCAACTATTCACGATTTCAGAAAATACAGAAAAATTTAACCTGAATCCGATTCGGACGCCTTGTGCTCCGACTTTTCATTCTGTTTCTACACAGAACTAACATAGAATAAAATCGTAAGACAAGGTGGCTGATAACTAATAAAATTGCGATCCACCCCTCTTTTTTTCGAGAAATTTAGTTTTCTCTGTGTCAACTTTTTGCAATGTGTCAGACAGTGATCAGTTGGTCTTAGTGCTGTGTACAGACCGATTGAAATAGCCAGTAGCTGCCGCATATAAATCAGATTCCACTGTTCTTGAAAAATACTCTTGTGCGTTTTCGGCTGGTATTGAGTCTATTTCGATCAGAAAAAATATAATTTTTGCGAAAACTAATGTGATGTTTTGAATCATCAGCATCCAACACAGAGTAAGCATAAGTGAATTCCATATCTTTTCGAGAACTCTTATTTTCATACAAGACAAATTCCGCGGAAAACTTATTTCGACAGTGATAGTCAACTTAAAGGCTATAAAATGAGAGTAAAACTCAAAATGGCAGATGAATAAACAACAAAAGCAGAGCTTTGATGAAATTCATTTTTCAGCCCAACCCTGAGGGGACAAGGCGTGAAGTAGTTTTAGACGGCAATATATGAAATTCACGTACGTCTATTCAGTTTTGGATGCTGATTCAAAATACCATATTAGTTTTCACTTAAATCATATCTTTCCAGATCCATATCTACTCAATACCTGTCAAAAACGCTCAAGACTATTTTTCAAGAACAGTGGAATCTGATGTATATGCGACAGCTACTGGCTATTTCAATCGGTCTGTACGCAGCACTAAGACCAACTGGTCACTTTCTGACACACTGTGCGAGAGCTTGACATGGAGAGAATCAAATTTCTCAAAAGGGAGGATGGGTAATTTCATTATTTATCGATCGCCTCGTTTTGTTCTGGTTCGCTGTCATCTGATTTTCAAAATTTTAACAAGCATTACTCAGGAGGTGGAGTAACTCATTTCTCAGAAATTTTTCTTTCTTTGTCACGTTACTCAAACACCAATATCTGAATATCGTATCTTTTGTTACATGTTGTTTTTTTCTACATAAAAGATCAATGATGGCTTTGTTCTTGATCCATTGAAATACTAACACTGTATCGAAGTAGAAATCGATCGAACTGTGTGAACATTTTTACAACATGATACTATCATTCCCTGTTCTAGCAATTTGCAAATTCAGATAGGTGGAACTCCATCCAATTTACTTGTAGTAGAAATTAAAGATGGCGCTTCTGACCTAAAATAATTTCAAACGAGTATCCCTAGACTTTGTTGAACAGAATAAAATTGACTGTACTCTGACAAGCAACTAAATTAGATTGACTTATGGCACACACCAGTGAATAAAATTCTAAGTTCTTTTCTCTTTGTCTTTGAAAATTCTCAGTTTCTCTTCGATTCAGTAATTTGAATAGATGTTTTTGCATTTTGGCATTAAACTCTAGACAGATTTTCTAGGCTATTCTGCCAGGAATCACTTGAAAAAGAGATTAGAACTGATCGATGAAAAGTACCATTCTTCCTAGTCTACTAGAAACATAAATCATCTTTGACACTTTCAAGATCCCTCACCCTTTCCCACAGTTAAGACGTACGTCCGACTGATACTTCATTGACTTATAAGACACACTTGCAAAAATGCACTTGAAGAAATAATAAAAGAAATACAAATATAAAATTACACTTGTTCGGAATAGGAACGGGAGCAGATAAAGAAAGCGCAATGTGTATTGGAGTGTTCTTTTATTGGATGAACTTTCTATTGGTGTACGGGTGTGTTTCTCATTCCACACGGGTGGATAATGAGAGTGTTTTTCTCGAATATTTTACAATCAACAAGTAAGGCACACCTGCGGTCTATTACAATCACGATTCACGATACGGAATGAAATTGGATGATCTTGGAGATTATTGATACTATGTGTATATATCTTAACCTGGAATTTGTATGATTAGTTAAGAAAAATATTATGAAAAACTTCTCATTAAGACAAATCTTATTGTCTTAAGTCAACATCATCCAAATGTTACATTCATAGAGTATCCTTCACGATATTCGTTCGAAATTGGTTTATAAAAACAATTCTTGTAAAAAAGCTAACCATTTTACTCAATCAGAAACTTTAATAATTTACCTGCTTTAGTTGAGATCATTTGACTTTGAAGAGCCTCCAGATTTCCTCGTAGTCCTTGACAGAGCAACTTTGAATCACTATATACCTCGATTATTTTATGATAGCGTTCTTTCAGTGGTGTGTATGCTGGTATATTCTTGCAAAAAATGTAGAGAGCTTCGAGTTGTTCGATGCCATGAATATCTTCCATTATCTCTTTGGCAAGACTACCAGATGAAACCAGTATGATTTTTTGCGGTGACATGACTGACTTCAGGAATTTTACAAAGTCTTCTTTGTTATTATAGTAAGACCATGAGCGGTCAGCAACACCAAGCTCTTTAGAATAATGGTGCTTGAAATCAAAATAATCCGTGTCATTTACATCCAACCAAATAAAAGAGAGTGATGGTGAAATATTGCTTAGAGGATTGCTAACAGCAGCTTGTATACTTGTAGCCATTACAAAACCGATTGTCGTTTTATATCTACAATGAGAATAGAGCAAAAAGAATGAATAAAAAATGATACGCTAATTTCCAATTCAATACTCATTTACCCATGTAACTGCTATTCATTTCAAAATGAGACTGTCCGTCAGTGTACACCGAATCAAATCGGAATGAAGCAAGTGGTGACCTGCGACTTTCACTGTTTGAAAGAGCAATGTGGGGAAGTTAAGCTATGTCGAATTCGATTGGTGCCCAATAGACTAATCAGTTGAGTACTAGTTGGAAATTTGCAGGAAAACTTATGGGAAACTTTATCGTTCGATCTAAATAAGGTCTATGCCACTAATTTAAATTGCTCAGAAGCTAAGGGCATTTTCTGAAACTTCGGATATCAACCAAGAAACCTTCAGTGAATCTACAGTGAATCTCAATAGGGGTAAACAATCACTCTGAGCCTAATGGTGATGTATGTTTTCAGCTTTAATGTAGTTTGCAACTACTTTTTAAAGAATTTAGATAATCTCCCCATACTGCTCTTTCAAATAGTAAAAACTACAGGTCACTAGCTGCTTTCATTCTGGTGTTATTTGGTGTTCACTAACGGACAGTTTTATTTTGATATGGATGCTAGGAGCGAAGCCAGAATATTTTTCTCCACATATCTGTGGGGTGGAGTTTACGATACGGTGTGTGGTCAGCTTCTTGCTCGTCTTCTTATTTCTTTTGTTCTGAATGTTTCTTTGTATGTATGTGTCTGGGTAGGTCGAGTCCATCTGTTAAAATAAACTCATGTATTCTCTCTGCTTTCGATGCCTCTCTGACTTGAATGCTCCCTCTTCAAATTCATTTTTTTTGTACTTAGCGTTGGAAGTTATTATATCTACACCAATCGATAGTAAGATATACATCTATATATATTGTTTGTCGTAGCGGTTTCTTTTTTCATCTATGAATTACAAAGTAATGCTCTAATCTAAGCATTAGAATTATAAATCGTACATTGATTTCTTTTTGTAATACAAATTCACAGCAAGAATATTAGTGTATTCTCATGATATTGAGTAACCCGCACATCAAGGTATCTTATGAGGGAGCATCACTTTCACGCAGAACTATAATTACGTTGGAGGACGCTACAGGAAAAGCTTTCAGGTCAATCCGTGCGGGATAAAATGCGAAAGACAGTGGAGTCACCTTATCTGTGATGAAGAAACCTCGTGACTTCTATGACAATCCCAATTGAATAAAAAATTAGAATGTGAGGAACATGTCGAAACCGTTTTAAAATTTTAGTAAGTATTTATTTATTTAAATATGTATACTATAATATAAATTCCGTTGGTCTGAAATTCACAAAACAGTACCTGTCACAGTCTATGGGGAAAGGTTGAGCGGTACCTTTCTCGCTATATAATTCAACAGACATTAGCAATCGTGTTTCACAAAAATATCCTAGCTACTTCACTACTTCTGACAATGCTACTACTATTTTGAACACTATTTTGCTAACTGAAAACTTTAAATATTCTTATATGATTATCTATTTGTATGCAAGATTTATGTACCGAAATTGGTTAACACTAAACACTCAATCATTATTCATGTTCATGCTGCTTCTACTTTCGAACATCACAGTGTTGAATAGTCTACCAGACGTAGGTTTTCTTACGAAGATTTTCATTTTTTTACTCAATTGAATGGCGCATTATTGTAACGAGAGTTGGGATTCGTAGTGTATGGTGCATATTTTTTCAAAGGATTTTAATTGATTATTAGTCCTTCAATCACCGATAAAATTCTGCTTTTCTTTACTCGGTTAATCAGTCTATGTCGTTCATACAGTTGGTTCATCTTCTTCGTCAATCGTGCAGGCAGTAACTAGTGAAAAATGAAATTCTTCTTGAGTCTCATCTCCAGCACAAATACTACTAAAAGAACGTGTCAGTGAAATATCAAATAGCGCTCTCAAATTCTTAGTCCCATCGAGGTATCCTTATACATGTTCTTAAAAATAAAACGCTTTTATGATTCGATTTTTATCCAGAAAGATCGAGAGCAGCGTTTTATATGCATCTGATAACGACCAATCATCATTCAACGAATATTAGGTGTCAAAAACCGATTTTCTCCTTGAATACAGTTCTTAATTCTTTAAAGTCAGCCAAAGCTCATATGCATAAATTTCTTTCTTGATCAGCAAAGTGATTTAAAGTATTCTGGGAAAGTTTTTGTTATATTCTGAATATGTTTAGGTGATTTAGGTTGATTGGATTTTAACGGATTAAAATTCACTCTTACCCCATCGCTCTAAAGTTATTTACTTTAATCTTTAATTCAAACTCAGCCAGACGCAACACTAAAAACTGACTGTCAGACACCACTGAAAATCAGGCTGCTACAATTTTCGATATTTCTATTTGCATCGGAACTTTAT
This sequence comes from Rotaria macrura, assembly GCA_900239685.1. Lineage (NCBI taxonomy): Eukaryota > Metazoa > Rotifera > Eurotatoria > Philodinida > Philodinidae > Rotaria > Rotaria macrura. The sequence continues at coordinate 2,286 of OENT01003702.1, read as the reverse complement.
ATCGAAGAATGAAGTTGCAAGGTTTCAGTTATTGGCTTGCTTTTTTCTCTTCATTCTCCATCTCCAATTCAATGTAAACTTACTATCACGTGGAATCTTCCTCCATGGTTTTTTAATCGTGCGCTACTTCAAATGAGAAGCCAAAGCAGAGTAATTATTTTATTTCATAATTTTTTCTTTCGCTGTATACAACGAATTGTCTTGCAACAAATTGACCTAGCATCACTACCAGGATGCTACTAAAAATTCGTCAAGCCTTATTACTTTTTTGCAGATCTCAGAATGCGCAGCCTATTTGGACTTGTATGCACGATTGATGTCTCGAAAGTAAGATCATTAAAATTGGTTCTCTGGTACTCTTCATGATTATATGTAATTTTTGTTTTATTGTGTAGTTGTGTCAACCCTGTTGACTTCTTTCGAAAACATGTTCACTAACCGCCACATACATTACATGTGCAAGGAAACATAATTATCCACAGTCTCTTTTACTACTCTTCTGTGCTTCCTTCCTTATAGATAGTGGAACGAACGAGGATAACTAAGTATTTATTTTAGTCGATGTTACCGTGCCGTTTATTCCAGTGTGTATAAGGAAGGAAAGAAGGAAAACAAAACAGAGAGAGATAGTAGATAATTATGATATCTTTTGCATAAATTATGCATGTATGCGGTTTGTGTGCATCTTGTCTGATGAATTCAACACTGTTGATGCAAATTCACTAAACATAAGTAAATAAAATCAGGAAGAGTATCTACTAAAAAATCAACTTCGAATGCACAAAAAAACGCGTAAAAATAGCAGAATTTTATTGGAATACTTATCGTTCTTGTCGACGCAGTAGCCGAGAAATGTTTTTGCTGACTAGTTAATAGTTTTTTTTATGTCATAAAGCCTTCAATTCTTTTGATTGAAGTTCTCTTTTAAATCGTGGTTTCTTTTATGTGATTCTGCACAGGATACAACGACCGCGATCGTGTCCCACATAAGATATAGACAAACGAGAAATGAATGGTCCTATCAATTTTTTTCTTTGAGTTTGCCGGTTTTTTCTTGTTATTGTTGTTGTCATTTTTGCCATAGAACGAGAAGACGGATATACGGAAGCAATGCTATTACGCATCTTCCTCCATACCATTATCATATATTACCGAAAAATACAGATAGAAAGAAGAAAACTTCTTATCGTAGTCCTTGATCGTGCTAACATATGGCACTCGCATAGGAATGATGTACTAAGAAAGAAGAACAAGAATAGCAACAAGAAAGAAAGTAATACTATATGCGAATCAAAATAAGAAATGAGTTCAATGGGAAACTATCACTGCTTCGGAAAAATTAGTTTTGCCAATTAAAGCTCTGTATAGCCGAAACTTTCCATGGTTTCTCTGATATAGAAAACTCTGTATAGTGGACAGCACTTTAAAAGTTTGGAAATATTTTCATAATGACTATGATCGCATATACAGTGTGGCTTTTTTTCTTTATCAATCGAACGTGTGAATGGGAGAAAAACCACACACTCGACTCGTTAAATGCAGCAGAGATACATTCAAACAATGCTGCACTTTTTCTATATTCTAGGTACTATCATAACAACCATTCCAAATTAGCGAAGAATAAACCATGGAAGTGATGCTCAGTCGATATCCTCGAATTTTGTTCGTTTTAACACATGTTGTAGAGCTAGAGTTTTTATTATTTTTCACTCAAACTGATTTTATGGGTTTCCGGAGCTTCGCGAATTTCGACTTTCATCAATTATTGGCAAAATTCAAAAGAATGTGATGGTAAGTCCACCACTCTTCCAATTGTAAGTCATATAGAAGCTAACTATTGCTTGCATGAAATCATACAAATTGATTTATTGTAATAAGTGCGGCGGTATTTATACAAAAATGCTTGGAACAAAATGGAATCAACTAGAAAGGAACAAGTAATCAAGAGCGCAATAGAGATTTCTAAGGAATATACAAGTTCACATAGAAGGGAGATAAGGACATAGAAGATCACACATATAACCATTCATACAGAACGAAAGAAGATATAGGTAGAATACATATGCACGTTGATGTAACAAGACGATAGAAGCAGAAGACACACGATACATAACGCCGCTTAACAAATGTATTGGCGAAAGGGTTTGGGTGTGGATTAGAAGAAGAAAAACCACACCCACACCGATCCCATATTACAGTTTTCTAATATAAAAGGATTCTATAGAAACGCTAAGGTACAAACGACACATGATTTAACGATTGATATGATTATTCTATTAGGTTTAT
>OENT01003701.1:0-10977 GCA_900239685.1 Rotaria macrura | reverse complement strand
CAAGTAATCTGTTGGAAGGGTACGATCGTTGATGTGATGATGCAACGTATTGATTTTCTATCAGTTATTCTTTGAAACATTCACGCATTTGAAATCGTTTATTGCTGAGTGAGAGTGAAGACTATTCATTCAATTAGGAAAGAGTTTCATCTCTGATGAAAGTTTATTGTTGTATATGTATAAAGACATGTAATATATTTACAATATTTCATCAATTTGTTCACTTTAATCATCTTTCAGTTCTTCTGATAACAATACAAATAAATTTTAAAAAAGTTAAATAATGCAAAACAAAATCAGTTCCTATTTACAACGTATATATGTTAACAACGAAGTTTTCTTTTTGTTGTTTGACGAGTAACAGCATGTACCTTTGCATCAACTCAGCAAGTAATATTATCCTGACAGTCATCATCGCTGCCTATTGTAATGGACTTCTTCTTTTCTACAATAAATTTTGATGAGAAATTTTGGGGTCGTTTTCGACGATCTAATGCTTTTTTTGAAAAACAAACACTTGGCGATGCCTTTTCTGGAATGTTATCGTAGGATCTGAATTGTAGATAATAATTTGATTTTGATGTCCATATTCGAAGGAAAAAACTTACTCAATAGAAATAATTGCCATGTTGACATTCGACTTATTACAATTTAATCCATTAATATCTTCAACTGGAATGCACGATGAGTTTAAATTATGTTCGGATGATGACTGAGAATCATTGATAACTGTTGTAGAATTGTTTGAAGTCAAGTTTGTAGCATCTGATGCTCTTTGATTTTTTCCGAGGTAAACATCAATATTTTTTTCCTTGATTACATTGCGAATTTTATTAGAAATAAATCGTGTATCACCAAAAATGATTGCATATAGAAAGCGTACTACTCGACTATTTTTTGCAAAATTTAATTCGAAAACAGCATACAATGCGAGTAAAAGAGCTAAACCGTCATCCGATGACGTTGTCGCAACAATTGGCAGGAAATCCAAATAAATCCAAATAATATTATCAGTGCAAACCATTGTCGGATAAGGAGTTGAAGGTGACTAGAAACAAATCTCATAATTAACGGATCTAGAGTAATGAAGAACACTTTATGTTATGCATCCACAAAATATCTGTTTTAGAGACTCGATTTTATGGTTCCAAGATAACCCCATCAGTAGGTAAAGTAATTAAATAACAGCTGACAACAGCAGTACTTGGATTGGGAATAGCATAGTTTCTTTGAAACGTAAATGACATGAAGAAATTATATGAGTGGTAAAATAGCAATTTGGAAGATGCTTTTAAAGGGATATTTAAGTGGAGCTATCTTGGTCTCCACAAATTATTTTCTAATTCTTTATCATGTCATCGGTCTCAATGATCTAAATAATAACTATTAGTGGGATTTACTTATGCGCGCTAGTGACAGAAAGGACTGGAGAAATAAAATAGAAACTTCAAAATAAGATTGAAATAGCAAGCCCTGTTCATTTGATGCCGCAACTTACTCGATTAAAACGATATCATTGATCATTCTAGTAAAAGATACATGAGAAAATGCTAAGTCTATCAAACATTTCGGTCTAACCAATGGTATCCTTTTTCTCATCAGATAAAGACAATAAAAACCTGTATAATATCAATCTTTTGTTCGCTTGAAAAACTTTCGAAACAATTGATCTATTTTTTTAAAACAATTCAATTTCTAAGAAAATTGTTTTTGTGTTGCCCTCATTTCAAATAGTTTGTCTGTCTATGTCTCTCTTCAATACGTGATTACAAACAATTCTGTCTGTCAAAAAGAAAGAAAATCACTAACTGTATTGCAATATAAATGTTGTATTGTTTCCTCAAATTGTCTACACAGAACACGAATGAGCTGAACTGGAGGAGAATCTAAAAAGAGACTTGGTTATTTGATACATTCTAAAGAATTTTTCGACCTGTAATAAAAGCAGGTGTTGCTGTCATTTTATCAAGCAAAACCGGTATTTGACGACGTACAGCGGCACGTAAATCTACTCCCATGGTAATTTTTATTTCTTCGAAAATCTGTTGTAGAAATAAATTTATTCAATGAAAATAAAAGCAGCTTTGGATAAACTCACCAACAACGGATCTTTATATCCAGGAAATTCTTGAAGGATTTCCGATGTTGCTTGATCACGTATTGCTTTCCGTCTAACATGGATAGTTTCTTGCCGTAGGTGAAGTCGAGTATGAATATCAACTTGAGGATCATCGCGTAACTTTTTAGCTTTTGTTTGAATATCATCCAAAGTATCCTCATCGTCATAATTTATTAACATTATCTGAAAAACCAACTGCACCAAAAACTAGAAAATATTTCAAAAAGATTTACCTGTTTTTGTCGATCACGTAGAGCAACTTCACCGATCATTTTTTTGACCGGACGACAAGATCAAAATCTGGAGTATTTGGATTGATTAGCTTTCACATCGTCATTATCGCGATGTTCAAAACGTTTTCGTTTTAGCTTAGTCTGAACAGCATCCTTCCAAATACCCTATTTAACAAAAACTATCTTAATTCTTAGACAGTAGATCTATGATGGATCGAAAAAATAAAGTTATGAAAACTGTTTACATCGTACCATACAAAGATATTTTCTTACTTCAATAATAGAAGAGATTATCCTATCTCAAAACGTTTACAATTGAAAATCCCAAATAGATTTCTGTTTCTGAATTTCAAATCAATCATAGTTAAACTATCAAGATTTATTGATTCGTTAACAAAAAAGCGTTGAAGACCTAAGTTTCATGATGAGTACCACTCATGTTCAGTATTTCCATCAACGAAGGAAATGAAATATTTTTCTGATGTATCTACAGGCGTTCTAAATTGTGATTGTTCTGCACTTTATCAGACATATGTTGAGATCTTTGTAGAAATGATGAAAATAAAAAGAAACCACTGCAAAACGGCAACGTTTAACTAGAAAGGACAGAATCGTAACTTGATAGATTACATCTGAAAGATCTATGCTTCACAAATGAAACAACTTCTAATTGTTAGACTATATGTGTCAAAAATGAACTAATTTTTAAATTATATTAGTAAATAGCAGTTTTATCGGTGGCTGTTATAATTGCTTTGTCGTTCTCAGAGAGCTTACTAATGCGTATCATGTTCTTTTAATCATCAGACGCTAAGCACACGATTTCAATTTCCTTTCACACTGTTTTAGTTTCATGTCTGGTACAAGTAGACGATTGATTTTCTTATTTATTCCATGCATTGGATCCTGTTGCGTGGTCTCTGAATAAGTAAGTCGCCAAAATAAAAGATAAGAACAACACATGGTTTAAATGAAATTTTATCATTTATATTCATCATAAGTCTGTTCAACTATTCATTTAAATCAAATAATGCACATAAACTTACTATATTATCCTTTGTCAATGGTAGTTTTAATTTTCGAACAATAGCTGTGCCAATGCTATCAAATTCCTTATGCGTAGGATAACTAAAATAGAGAAAAAAGTTCATTACATAGGAAAATACAATTAATAACGAATTAAATTATTCATTTATACATGGCTTTTGTTTATAGAGAAGCAAAACTATTGAAACCAGTTGTTCGAGTTTAGACTAGAACAAAACTACTGCCATAGGGAGAAGTCTTACATTTTGTAAAAATCTCGATATATTCCATGCAAACTTATCGCTATGGAAGTGCTCGATTATTTTAAATAATTCGTAATAGTTTTCGGCTCGTTTAACTCATAGAAATAATTTTGTCCTCCATTGTGCACGGAACCAGATAAATTTGATTTCAGAAATGATTCCTTTGTTGGAGAAATTGTTAGAATGTATAGATAAAAATATCATAAAAATTCAATTTTCTATTAAAATTCGTTTTGAATGAATTCATGCCTAATTTTTCAAAGATTACGAAGCTCGAAAAGAACTGCTATAGATAGCAATAATCATAGAAGCAATACTGATTCATGTTTACTGAGAAAATCACTTTATCAATGTAGTATATGCACCTAACACAAGAAGAAATAATTTTATTTATTTATTTTAAAATTGTATTATAATGTTTTTACCTATTTATAACTTACAATAGATTAAACTTGCTGATCAAATCATGAGTTATTGCATCAATAAGTACTTGACGATTGGTATGATGTGGTGCGAATTTATGTAGCGCACCTGTTTCTATATCGTGAACCAAAGAATTAGGTAATGTTGGAATTGCATATTCGTCCGGAAATGGTATATTCAATTCTGTTTTGATTGGTACATTCTTTAAAATATCATCATTCGTGTCATTATTCGTTGAAGAATTGATATGTAATTCAAGAGAAGCAGAACAAAAACTAGAACTGCTTGTAGAAATCGATGATGAATCCATCGTGAGAGTTACATTATCGTTGTTGGTTTTAAACAATTTCTCACGTTCTCTTAGAAATAGCAACTTTTGCTTTAATTTCGGAAATAATGTTAATTTTTCAATACTATCCATCATAGCAAGTGTTTCACCATCAACTTCATGTTCTAAAAGCAGAGAGATGAACAGTTTGTTGAAGAAAGAAGTTAAAATCTAAAGATTATTTTTTCCTTGAAAACGATTGACAACAAGTACCTTGTAAGATAAGAAACAGCAGCATGTTATTTCTTTTCATATTATCTTAACATTATGAGAAGCAAGAAGAAAAAGATACGGTTTGAAAGAGAAGCACAGTTTTTACATGCTTCGGATAAATCATGTTCTTAAGGTAAAACCGAAGGTAAATTTATCTGTTCCATTGGGTATCGAAAGAAATGAAAAGATATTGCAATTCATTGAAATAGAAATATTTTCTATTATCTCTAATCTCTAAAGTCTACTTTATTTAATTTGCTCCAAATTTTCGTCTGTGAATGCAACATGATTCCTTTTAACCGGATTATATTCCCAAGATCTTTTGATACACAATGAAGATCAGAACGATTTAAAGATTATCAAATGAAACAATAATGCTGTAGTTAGATCAATATGAAATTCTTATGTATTTACATGAAGTAAGAAACTTTAAAATGCTCTTCATCAATTTTAGATATGTTAGTACAATGTTAAGCGTGCAGTAAATAAAACAAAACTTGAATTCTCTAATTCATAAATGTCAAGTCCTTTATAATAGTATTTTAAACGATGTGGATCAAGCATAGAATAATTATTCATTGACTTTATTTCCCATGCACATAACTTTTCACAGTAACATAAAGTTTCTAATACGTCGACAAACAACCACCATTTGTAATTCATTTTGAGAATACGAACTACTTGAACAAATTTTGGAACTTCGTTAGCATCCATTAGATCTATTACATACACACCACCACGACGATACTCAACATTTTCATGACGAAAAGTACTGCATTGTTGTAAATCTTTACTAAAATTAATATTACCGAAATGATTATTCAAAGTCAGTTTCATCAGATAATCGAATGAATTATTTTTAACTTTTTGTATTACAATCGCTTCATCGAAACTTATCAATTGACTCGTTCTACATGAATTGAATGTTCGTTTTAATCGATATCGAGTAGCCAACATTTTCGGTATATTCTTGAAATTATTCGACCTGAGGGAGATCTTTTTGAAGTATGAGTGAAAAGCTTCATATCGCATTGACCACTGTTTGATTGCTGGGCCATAGTCATTTACTACTTGATCATATTCAGAACAAAAATGTAGTTTTGGAGTCATTTTGTTTGGGAAATGAGTCAGCATCGAATGATGGAAAGCATTGCATAAATCTCGAAGAACAGGTAACCATGATTTTCTGAAGGGTACAGAGAGAACAAGGTCGACTATTTCACGCAGTTGTTTATAAATAATAATGGATGGTAGTTTATCAATAACATCATAAAAAATTATTGGAAAAAGACGAAAAAGACAGAGTTTTTGTGAAGCAGTAGCAGCGATTCGATCATTTTGAAGATGTTTGACTTGAATAGGAGGAGGACGATCGCGTGAATCAAAATATCCGTATTGGAAATCCTCCATACACTCTTGAATACGGGCTTGAACATTGAGAAAAAAAGAAAATGAATGAAACAAGAGAAAAGAAGCGATTACAGAAGATAAAAGATTAAATTGTGCCCATCCTAACCAAAATAAAATGATCAATAAAAATAGAAGCATTAAAAATATTCAATCGATTTGCATTCACTTTATTAACGAAAACTGCTCATCTGTTGGCATCTTTTTACCATCATTCGATTTGAATAAATCACAAAATTCTTATATTAAAAGCATTTAAAACAAATGAAGTAATAGAAAATTCAAGCACCTATCACTTACACAAGTCATACAAAACCGTCTGATCCAAATGTGAATACATGAAGCTAACTGCTGGAGAGTTACAGGGCAAGTTCAACCCTTAATGAAATGAATATTAGTACGCTTGGTTATGTAACTGTAAGAAATNAATTTAAATTCAATTCAGCCATTCGTTAAAGACTTCACTAAAATTGTTCTGTTCTGATAGTTTGACAGTTTGATTATTGAAATTTGAAACAAGATTTCTGTTTTCTTAACATTCTAATAATCTATTACTAGATACTTTTCATTGAATTTTGTCAAACGCATTATGCAATATCATCAACATCGATTAAAACAGATTCAAAATCATTTATATATCTATAAGCTATGAATCTCAATCTATCAATGCGTACTATTTCAATAAGGACATCATGAAAAACAATTCCCTTCGAATGACTTCATCGAACACATCTTGCGAAATTCTATTAATCATTGACTCTCATGAAATCTTCGAAAAAGAACTGATGAATTCTCACCGTAAGTTAAAAAGTGCATTGACGACGCTTCTTTAAGTAGACACATTATGACTATAGGACAAATTCCCTCCAAGAAGTCGTGCATAATGTCTGCAGGTAACGACAAGGTCGAATGAAAGCCAATAAGATTATGAAGAGGACTTTGACCAACGACACCCATCAGAGGAGATTTGTCAGGATTTGTTACGATCTGTTGAACTAAATCATCGTGGATAGTGCTGGTTCTAATTGCATGCTTCGTTGTTGACATTGGCAAGTTCCTTTCTGGATAGGTTATGAAACAGCGACGACAAAAAAAACCACTGCTAAAACTGCATTGAAAACCTCCAAGTTGATGAGCAGCCAAGTTGTCCGCGACCAATGTAGAAAAAGAAAATTTGATCGAGTAACCATTAACAAAAAGTCCTTCAATCTGAATCTTGTTAAGATTTTCTATTATTGGTTCAAAGAAGCGATTAGCTTTGATGTTATCCTTAACAAAATATTCATGATTAGAAGTTTATTCGAATGTCATGCTATTTCTTTTCTTGAGAAAATCGTACACAATTAAAATTTCATTAAAGACGTATCCTATACCGAATTTTCAGGTATATGTATTAACTTAAAGAGAGCAAAACGAGTGGTGCTCATCGATCATATGTAACATGAGACTTTTTACCTTGAGGATTCCACTTTCACAGGCTGCAACTAAATGTACTTGGTCTAATTGAGATCTATATTGATTTGGAACATCTTCTAGCGTAAAATAAATCATGAACATTTTGTGTCGATCTTTCTTAGCACCAATTGGATTTGTTAATCCTATTTCATCACCATATAGTTGTATTAGCAAACTGTCGTCATCTATTCTAGAGCCATAGTTTCCATCACGAAATGAAAACATCAAATCATCGTCCTTAATTGTTGCTTCTTGTTGAGCTTTCATAGTATCGAGAATTTGATCAATTGTATCTTGAGTACGTAGCATAGATGTCAATGTCATATCAATAGGAATGAAATAAGCACATTCTAAATCCTCACCAGGAGCTGATACAATTACTTCCACCGGTGGACTATACTTGAAATATTGTTGACAATAATTTAAGAATTGATATTCATTTCGAGTAACCATTTCAACTGCATGGCATACTTCTTGCATAGTGTTTCTAACGATTTTTAATTCAATAAAATCATTGTTCAGTTCACATGTTGTATTTGATGATGACATATTGGTTACATCATCTGGATCTTTCCTTATGCCCCTCTGCTCTAATAGAAGCTGTAAATGGTTCATCAATGTTACAATACAATTGGATATAGAACTGATGGTACTTTTTGGAAGATTAAATTCTTCTCGTAATTGTAAAATAAAAAAAGCAAATGATTTTTGAATATCTAGTGTGGATGTGAGATTGCTTGATTCAGTAAAAGATGATTTGAATGAATTACATGGATCGATATTTGTTTCTTTTGAATTATCATTGGATATATCAACTTCACTACTGTCGTCTGACGAATGACCTTCATCATCACCGTAAGTTGCATTAATTACCATATTGTCATTCATAAAATTTAAGCCAGCACTTGGATCCACATCCAACTGTTTGTTATTATTCGTGGCGAGTAAACCAATATTTTGTTGTGTTAAATGCAATTGATCTGAGTGATGACGATACACATGTGACTTATAAGCTGCATAGGTCCGGTAGGGAACACCGCATGTTGAATGTAAGTCACAAGTCATGTGAAATCTTGGTTCGTTTTGGTGAAATATAGTAATGTGATTGAAAAATTTAGCGAAAGTTAGAAACTCTCGATTGTTTAAGCAAAGAGAACAAACAAACGAAGACATTATGATTCAAACGCGAGAATAAGAAGATTATATATTAATAGAAACTACAGAAGAAATGAAATTATAAGATTGACTTTCTAAATATATATACAGTTGGTCACTGTTTATCAAGGACAATGGTATAGCTATCAATGACAATAGTCGGCAACAACAACAACAAAAGCACGATTTACTTTCCTTTACTTTTATTCTCTCTCCTATTCATCAGCGCTCGTCTGCTGTGGAACAATGAAGTCAGTAAAAGAAAATAACACAACACTAAATTTAAGAATGTTATCCAACTATAGATTCATCACGTATGTTTTTCAGACTTGCAAAACAAACTATATATGTATATATATATAAGAGAATCAGTTTTCGATTCTGCATTCAAATGATAAAGTATACACATTTAAAAAAACGAAAAAAATAAAATATCTAACCTTGAAATTGACATATAATAGATTCATCGTGAATAAACGATTTGCACCATTCAATTACTTCATCACAAGACCAATTCATTTTGTACTTGTAAAAAATTTCTAGAAATAAACGGTAAAAAAGGTATCAAGACATCAAAGAATGTGTAACCACGAAGTACGTCGAACACAGCTATATGTATATCAAGAAAATTCCAGTCAAGTTCAACATATGAAATAGTCGAAAATAAAATCATTTGCTGCTTCACTTATGTGAATTTCTGTTGCACGATAGTCTATTTAATCAAAAAAATATCGAATAGATGGTGTTATCAACCATGAAAGTGTACATCATACTGTTTTGGACATGCATTATGTTTAATAAAAGCGGTTTCAGATGAACTAATCATTTACCAATGTACCTATGGATATTGATCTATTCTCTAATTTACAACGAAAGAGTAATTTAAACGTGAAAACTGACTATTGCATACGCAAAGTAATGATTACTTTCACAATAACCGAAGGACAATGGACATTTCAAAAGATAAGAAAAATTATTGACTATAATAAAAACGAAACTGCTAACGCAAAGTGAGAACATAATGTCATATCCAAAACAGGGATATCTAATGAACATGAGACTAGAAGACATACATTTTATTAATGAATGTAAAAGGAAAAACTGCTGAACAAGCACTAATACAATCTTCAATGTGAAACATTTAATTCTATTTGTGAAAGGCATGTTACAAAAACTTATTTTCAAGAAAGACAATAATGAAACCTGACCATAGAACATGAACTCTTTTTTCTGAAAGGGTAGAAAACTATACCCTTTTCTTGAAAGGGTAGAACAATAAACCCTTTGGTTAAAAAACCCTTTAAGGGTTTAGGAAGGCAGCATAAACGCTTTAAGGGTTTAGGAAAATTTTCCTAGAGTACTAGGGTTTAGTATTCTACGTTTATTTTTTACAGTGTACCGGCTGTTACCGGCTATACCGGCTAGTACCGGCTATACCGTTAGTACTAGTTATACCGGCTAATACCGGCAATACCGGCTAATACCGGCTAATACCGGCTATACCGGCTTTTACCGTCTATACCGCAAGTACCAGTTATACCGGCTAATACCGGCTATACCGGCTAATACCGGCTAATACCGGCTAATACCGGCTAATACCGGCTAATACCGGCTAATACCGGCTAATACCGGCTAATACCGGCTAATACCGGCTAACACCGGCTAATACCGGCTAACACCGGATATACCGGCTATTACCCGATATACCGGCTATTCCGGCTATTCCGGCTGTTTCCGCCTAATACCGGCTGTACCGGCTAATAACGGCAGGTATCGGCTTATGGAGATTGACACCTGCTATTGGTGGAATGGTATCCGGTCCAGCCGGTTACTGGCTGTGCCGGTTACCTGTCGGAATGGTTACTGGTTGCCGGGTGGACCGGTTTCCGGTTGGACCGGTTACCGGTGGAACGGTACCGGTTGGAACGGTTACCGGTCTTAATTGTTATTGGTGAAACGGTTACCGGTTGGAACGGTTACCGGTCTCAATGGTTATTGGTGAAACGGTTACCGGTTCTAGCGGTTACCGGTCGGACCGGTTACTGGTTGGAACGGTTTCCGTCGGAACGGTTACCGATTGTAACGGTTACCGTCACCGGTGCATCCCTAGTTTTTATATATCTTGAACAGAATCTTTCTTTCACAGGATTACATAATAGTTTTTCTACTTAGGAACTTCACAGCTTACTTTTATGATACCGCATAGAAAATCAACGCCTTTAAAGTGCAATTCCCTCACAAACCCTACAGAAATGCGTATATACCATCTTTCTGTTAGCTCTACATATGTATAGAACGAGAGAGACAAGCAGTGTCACTGATGTTATGTGACAGAACGATGAAAAAGTGACCTTC
>OENT01003700.1:0-10979 GCA_900239685.1 Rotaria macrura | reverse complement strand
CAATCCCAATCCCAATTCTTGTCAATCCTAGTCAATCCCAATTCCAATTCCGGTCAAGACCAGTCAATCCCAAGAATTGGGATTGACCAGAATTGGAATTGGGCATCCCTAATTATCGATGAAAGAGAAACTAGTCTCCAATTCAACATAATGAACTACCACTATTGGATAAAATCCAAGAGAAATCAGAAATATGATTTAAAACAGCGATCATCTGTAAATGATTTTCTCCTTGCACTACCACTACACTTTTGAAGCGTCAGAATCGTCAAACTTTCATTTCATTTCAAAAGGAACAAGAAGATGATGTTTTTCTTACAACAATGAGTTTTTCCGAAACAGCTAACGATTACATGCATGTTTTCTCGTAACCCTCCTCTGATGAGAGGATGTATTTGTTTTTTCCTTGATGTTTTCAAAAATATTAGGACCTCGATCAATTTATTCGCTATCATCAATAGACTTATTTATGAGTCTGCTTTTGTTAAAGTGCGATTGAAATATTTATTAGGACATGGGCGCATTTGACTAGAAGTATATCTGACAAGAGTCCCGATTTTGTGACATTATGAGAACGGAAAGTTTTCTATTGATTTGTGAATGGCTCCCAACCATTTTTTGCGTGAAAAAAAACAAGTTGACCAGTATCGAATGGAAATTCTTCATTCGAAATAGGTCCCCTTTATCGTCTAATGTTTTCTTATGTTTTTCAGCCGGAACCGGATCGTTCATGTTGAGCAGTGGTTAAGTGGATTAGAAAATCAATGATTTATGGCGGATTTCTTTGATTTTGGGAATCCCTCCAGTGGGATCTGTTCTTGCTCCGATTGGTCTTCGATGGAATCCGTTTCTGTTCCGATGATTTTTGTGCGACATCTACCAATTTTCTTGTCAAGATTATGGCCGGTTCTAGATTGTTTTTGATTCTGAAAACAGGCTTATTATTAATGTTTCTGGTATGATGGACTTCTATCCCGGAATACTGCTATCAAGTTCCTACATTTTTCTATTTAATACATTTTGTCTGCTCATCTACTTAAATCTACTCTTAGTGTTTAATCCTCCGTAATCCATCATTAGCTACTCATTGATTTTAATCAGTTCTTACCAATTCGTCTGTTTAAATATTGTGCATCGAAGACAGGTTGTTTTCTGCAGATTCGAACACGAAATCCATCATGCTGTACTATTCGCATTCATCTTATTCGTTAATTATAAATTTGGTAGTCAACCAAAGTCACTCAAGTGTGATAAAATAGGAACTCCCATATAAATTGCTTCAAACAGAAATGGTGCAATTACACCAGAAATCAACTAAAATCGATTCGTTCGGTAATTGAAGATAGTCTTACTCTCAATGCAATTGATCTTTATTTACTATTGTTGAAATCAGTTAAAATCGTTTAGCTTCCATCGAATTTTCATGTGATAGGGAACATGGTACGTGTTTATATCAATCTAGGGCTTTGCACTACCCGTGTTATTTTGCTGTTTGTTCTCTAACACTACCGACCCTTATAGCGAGACTAAAGATTGGGGATTAACGATGTAATTACTTTGACATCGCATAAAGTGCTTCACAAGTACCTATCCCTAATGAATATACTGAGCTAAGGATACCTGAAAAAGTATCTTGGTACCACTATCTCACAGGTACTTTTGGGTACTTCAGTACCTTATAGCACTTTTAGGTACTATTAAGGTACTCGGGTTGGTACCCTGCCGCATAGCGCCTAGTAAAAGGGTACTTGAAGTTACTGATCAAATACTCGGCTAGGTACTATTGTGTAGTAATTTTAGGTGCCCTGCTGCCAAAGCTGCAGTATTTTGATGATAGAACCTAACCTTTGACTTTTTTCATTTTTGTTTCTCTCAAAGCAAATTATAATCTTCTTTCCGTTTTTATTTAACTTAATTTTTTCAATTCTGAAAACTCAAGCCGGTCAAATTTCTCGATCTAACCAAGCTTGAATTGGTCAGATCTCCACCAGCCCATATGAAGATAGTCCTCTCTCAATTTATGACCGAGATCGGCATTTTTCGACTAATAAATAGTTAAGAAATAATCTAGAAAAAATTAGTTTGAAAATATATTAGTTTCTTATGTTTTGTCTAGTTGTTTATATGGAGCTGTGTGTGCGAAAGAAAACAGTGAATGAGCAGTCACTACAAAGAACGCGAGAAATCTAGTATACCCTGTAGAGCTTTCCTAAGTAAAGTTACAGGTGCGGGTACTCATACAAGTGCCTGTTCAGTAAACATACTGATGTGGGTACCCAATGCAGTAACTAGATCAGTATATCACTGAGAATTTTCTAAGTACCCATATCAGGTACCATGCTGAGGCTTCCTCAGTACATGAGTACCCTGAACTCAGTACTTCCCCTAGGATAGAATTAGCTTTCGCATTCGATTAAGATAAAGAGGAGTAGCTCAATGTATAGTGAAGTAGCTTCATCAAGAAATCATGTTGTTCTCCCTTGTTTAATGTTCAATTAATATCACCCCTATCTATCTATGGTAATATATCCCAATTCTTGTTCAGAGTTTCTTACCAGCGGTAGCAGTTGTCGCATATTATTTAAACTAATCCATAGGTTCTACATAATTGAACAAAATTTTGGAACGGTCCTCAAAATTTCAACTACGCATTCCAACAGACTGCTGAATGTTTTGCAAGGCTGAATTATTAATTTTTCACAGATAGAACATTGTATAATATAAGGGACAAGTGTGCTGAGTAGCAATGGGTTGACTGGTCACTACTCCTAAAACCTGTAACAACCGATCGTCTAATCTGCAGTAGCATATCATGACCTCGTATTGTAGATCCCTGATTCAAATATACTTTTACTGAAAGACCTTGGTTAAATTGATTTTAACTGATTGTCTGATATGAAAAGTTAGTACGATTGAGTAAATCAGTAAACTTAATCCAAGAGTGGATCATTTAATCCATCTATCGTGATTGTTGACATAATAATCAAACTCAAATGAAATCGCTAGTGCTAAGGCTTTTCTTTCAACAATTAAAATCGATTTCTAGCACACAACGCATTGCTCTTGGTTTCATGGGTCTGAGTGGTAGCATGGTGTTGATGATGCCTTTTCATCTATCCTACACTCACACTTATTCCCACAACTACTACCAACCCCCCCCCCCCCCCCCCCCCCCCCGCCGATTTCCAGTTGAAAATCAACTTTGAATCGAGACTATGTGGGTAATTCCACCAGGTTCCTCCCATTGTTACATTGACCATCTGCAAAATCGATGAAACTTGCAGGGTTTGTAGAGTATTTTATGCTGATCATTTTGGTATAAAAAAAGTGACGACTGTTGAGAAATGCCAGAGAAATGATGAAAATACTTTTCGAACCCATGTTAGTCATAGAAGTCGTGTTTTTTAAGTATTTTCGTGATTTCTCAACACCACTAATTAGTTTTCAAAAAATAACCAGATATTTGAGCAGTGTAATCAAAACTATATCAGAAAACATTTTTGAAAGTTATCTTGCATGAGTCTGTATACTCATGCCCTTGACAGAACAAAACACACAAAAAACGATGTCGCTGATTTTTTAAAGCAAAATTGAAATAAACGGAAATGGTCACATATATCATTCGATAGAGAAAAAGTTCCTCTATCACACTATCTATTTGACTTTCTATGGGAGTACCCATGTAGCTAATAATGCATAAATAATGGAAAAACGGTCCATTATTTTCCATTATTTTTTAAAAATTTGAAATAATTAATTATTAACCATTAATTTTCAAAATTTCAATGCATTTTAATGTATTATTAAGAATTTTCATAAAATTTTTCAAAATTCCCTCCACATTCATTTCATTTTAATGCATTACTCTCAAATAATGATCTAATGAAAGACGATGCATTTGTTTCTCAATGTATTTTAATGCATTATTGTAGATCTTCATAAAACGTCTCAAACTTCTATTTGCTTTTCAGAGATGCGACTAAAGTCGATTTCTAACCGAACAAAGCCGATCGAACTGATTTCGGTGCGGTTGAAATTTTTGAAAACTAAATCAGTTCGAAGCTTCTTTAACAATTTTATCACATTTTTCCGTTTTGCACTGTTTAAAAGAGAACAATGATCAAGAGTAATTTGGCGGCAGTAACGACCAGTGTAAACAGAGACCGTCCGGAATTAAATTTTAGATTTTGAAGTTTAGTATTTGGTTTTGTGATATATGGTGTGAATATACAAAATCCAAAATATTAGGGTCAACGGCAAGGGAGAAACAGCAGAATCCATGAGTCCATGAATCCACTTGAATCCAATTGAATCCATTTGAATCCAGTTGAATTCACCTGAATCAATTTGAATCCAGTTGAATACAAGGGGCTGGATTCTGCTTTTTCCCCCTTGGTCAAACGACGTTCTAGTGTAAAGATATAAAGAACACAAGCCAGTCACCCTCATCAACATGGTCAAAAATCATGATTTTCTAATGAGGTTTTTGTCCATCGTATATTTTAGTCGAAATTTGACCAAATCTAAAATTGTCATATATCATTCGATAGCGTGGAATCTGCTCTACTAAACGAAATACGTAGCCTTCTCAAATCATATTTGACATTGAGGAAAAAAACTGGAGAACAACATTTAACCGAAAGTTGAGAAACGTTTTCTTTAGTTTTTGGGGTCAAAAAGCCACTATAGAATTTCGATCCCAGAAAAATAAGAACGGATTCTGAAAGCCCGTGAAAAACTACATCTTTTCATACGAAAATCAATAGGAAAAAGCACGGGGCCTCTCCCACAATTTTCGAAACAATGCTGTTCGTTAATTTTTTTTTATTGTAAACTTATTATATTCATACATTTATAAGAATTTTTGGTTCTCGCAACTTAGTCAAAAGGCAAAATGTTAAAAGGAGAAATATTGGCAAAAAAAATCACGAAAATAAAAGTATTAGCGTACGTGGGGTTTTCCTCGATTTCAGCATTTTCTTGCGATATTTCGACCAAAGTTGAAAGAATCGAATGTTTCTCTGACTGTAGACCAAAGAAACATTGTTGCAAGTGATATCAATTGTCTTATTCTCCTTTAGCATGTAAAACAGAGTCGATATGAACGTATATCAAAAAATTCAAGAAGCGTTTCGAAATCTCAATGATGTCTATACTGTGTACACTTGTATGAATAACTTCTAAGCGATTTATAATAAGTATTAATAAATGTAAAGAGCTGTAATTTTAAGATTATTAGCGTACAGTTATACAGAAATTTTTAAGAGATACAGAAATATACTTCAGCTTGATATTTCCAGAAGCATGGAAAGCCAATCCACATAAACTTTACAAGATATTGGTTATATTATCCATCGGGGCGTTTCATTTAGCACGTGTACCAAAGGGAATGAAAATGTACAGAACATTGGTTACTACTGATTGACATCGTGCTCAAAAACTGAAAATGTACGGAGTAAGCTTTGCAAAAAACAATGACACGTTGATTCCATTATCTTACCGCTGTACATGATAGTAGATTGTGATCTGTTAATAAAGTTTACAGTAAAAATTGTTCGTTTTCTCTTGTTTTCGAAATATAACATGTTATGTTTCAACCGGAGATGTGAAAAATGGAAAAAGTACCGTGAGTTTCCGTGGTTTTAGGTGAGAGATATGAAAAACATGATGTGTCCAATGATGACACGGACATTGTTTTTCGATTTCTAGATTTTCAATAAATTAATTTCATTACATTTTGTATAGTTTGTGGCCAAAACCAAAGTGTACAAATACATTTTGTGTTAGGTTTCCTTTGGAAACGCTGAGCAATGGGATCTCGCCTGATCCATCCGGTGACAATCTCCTAATTTAGTCGAACTTGCAGGATTTGTAGAACTGTTGTCAGTGATCATTTCTGATCTTAGTTATTCAATAGTGAACTGTTTTCGTAATAAGATAGATCAAGTAGCGCCAATGTACAGTGAGTCCAAAGATTGATCAACCATGTTTATCTTCAATCTTTTTTTCGGTACTCTTCAAAAC
Organism: Rotaria macrura; assembly: GCA_900239685.1. Classification (NCBI taxonomy): domain Eukaryota; kingdom Metazoa; phylum Rotifera; class Eurotatoria; order Philodinida; family Philodinidae; genus Rotaria; species Rotaria macrura. The sequence goes on along the minus strand of OENT01003700.1, from coordinate 4,955 downwards.
CAGTAATGATTCAAATAATGATTGTGATAGAGAAAGTTGTTTGCGATTGGAATCTAGTCGAAAATATGTTATAATTTGATTCCTATGACCAGGACCTCCACAAAACAAAATCCATGTTTTTCAGCATTTGGAACCTAAACTATTTATTATGCAGTGTTTAGAATTCTAGAAAAGGCAATTCTCTAAAAAATCAGATGTCTCCCAGTTGTCTGCGTTGGTTTTCGCTGAGAAATATGCATTGAAATATTGGCAAAAGAAGTTGTCCCTAGAAAATGTTGGGAAAACGAATTCCGTGGAATGGCTATATCGCAGCGAAAAATCATTGTACAAAACTGAGAGATTTCTGATTTTGTAGAGAATTATCATTTCTAGAATCATAAATAGTGTAAAACGAATCATATTTGCGGGTTTTAGATGCTGAAAAATTAGGATGTCAGTTTTCTGGAGATCTCGTTCATAGGAATCGAATTCTAATTTATTTTCTGCTAGATTTCGATTGGAAACAAGTTTTTGTATCACAATCACTATTTGAACTATTATTAAGTTTGAAGGCTACAGAAAACAATTTTCAGATAAATCTGGTTGATCAGTTTTAGGACTCACTGTACAGTGTGTACCCCAGGTCGATCATTTCGATCACGGGATACTGCAGGAACTTGTAAGCAAGTTGCGAGAAAATCGTCGTATCCTGCTGGAAAACACCAGAAATCATCGCAAAATGAAAGCAGTATTCCGGTAGAAGAAGTTTCGTATTTTCCAGATAATTTCCGATCGATTACTGCGAGAAAGAGCAGGAATTAATTGGAATAAACTAGAAAAAGCCCGAAAATTTCCGACCGAGATACTCCGTTCATATTCCGATAATTTCCGGTGGTTGCCGTCAGGAATCGTTCCGTACTTCTCGATCTCGGCACTGGTACTATTTGACCTATATTATTATAAAAATAGACTTCACTAATGAATAACTTATTGCCCCAATGATCAGCGGAAATGGTTCTAGAAACCCTGAAAATTCCAATGCCTTTCGAAGCGATTGATCAGACATCTGCACTGATTTCCCAAATAGATTAAACAGAACTGCTGAAGAATTCGGATAGAATTTTGTTTTCCGAATTGATTCATCCGAAACTAATGTCGAGAAGAAAAGCTGTTAGCGCAATCCCTTACGGGATTAAAAATGTGAAACACGATGTAATTGCTTTTAACAGTCACAAAAATCTTGCTTTCTTTCATGAACCCTGCTACCTGTTTACTCATCATTTCCCACTGACCTACTAGATCTGGAATAAAGAAGGAGTTAGTTTACTCTCATCAGAAATTAGTGACATATATTCAGTATTCCGGTACCAAAGACCGATGACGTTCGGTGGTGCCATTGGGGGCCGTCTATCACTTCTGCAACGATCTTCAATCCTCTCAGTAACGGTCTTCGACAGGGTAACTACCTGTCGGTAACGATCTGTGATGGGTGGTAGAGGGGCATCGGTCGGTATCGGTCTGTGAATGGGAGGGGAGGGGGGTCAGCTGTCAGTAACAGTCTGTGATGGTGGAACCACCTGTCGGTAACGGTCTGTAATGGGTGGTAGAGGGGCATCGGTCGGTAACGTTCTGTGGGGAGGCGGGGGGGGGGGGGGGGGGGGGGGGGGGGCGAGGTGGGTGCAAAATTTCTACCCTAAAAACTTCAACACTCCTTTTAGTTCGTGTTTCAAAAAATGCAACAGAGTACCCTTTCAATTTCCAAAATATTTCCGCAGGCAAGCCGAAGAATTTCCGAGTTTACTCGTTCACGAAAATGTGCAGTAACGAACAGAAATCCTATCTCGAGTTTCTATTTGATACAACGATAGGCTACAAGAGTTTCGAATGTTTTTACAATATTCTGTAGAATGAGAGAGATCACAGTCTTCAAACCTCTGCAAAGAAGTTTTCCCTCTTCATCCTAACTCAGTTTCGGATGTATCTGCTGAGCTAAAACTGCTCACAGTGTCAAGTATACCTGATTAGATCATGATTCATGATTCATGAATTATTTTTTTCCAAATCTGAAAACATTTTAATACTACTACAACAGTCTTATGTCGTATATACGTTCTTGAACTCTTGCCGCTTCAACTACAATTCGATATGATCCATATGGTAAGTTCGAATTTAATAATAATAAACTTATTTATTCATTAATTGTCTTCTCTTTTAGATTGTTATCGATATGGTCAAAATTATACGTTATGAGATAAATAAATATACGAGGATTGCTGAAAGTTAAGAGGTTAAGTTAAGTTAGAGAGATACATTAAGATTAAGGGTTTATGTTAGGGGAGGGAAGTTACCGTTACCTGGTAACATTACGGTAAGGGAAAACCTACCAGCTACTGGGTAACTGGTAACTATTTCCGCTACCGGTTACTTTTCCCTAGTAATTTCTGAAACATCTAATTATGGCTTCCTCTGGTCGAATAATGTGCGAAAATTCCTTTTTGAATTTTGGAGTTACCGAGTAGCTCCTATCTTTATTAATTGATGTTTTGATAAAATTCGATCAAAGCAACTCATAATTCGACGTTTTAAGAAGTTATTAGGAAAAAGTAGTCGGTAACTTTCCCGTTACCGTTAACTGGTAACGTAACCGGGCGGTAACGGTAACTTCCCATCCTTAGTTTATACTAAGTTAGAGCGATAGAATAAGGTTAAGGGGTTGAGTCGGGTTAGAGAAAGACTACGCTTAAAGGGTGAAGTTAGTTTAGAGGGATAGATTAAGGTTAATGGGATAGATAGAGATAGAGAATAAGTTGCAGATATTTGTACAGGACCACAGAGATGCAAGTATGATGATTGTGATAAGAATTTAATATGATTGTACAGATCCTGTTAATCAAATGTGGAATATGAAGTTTTCAATGCATTAGAATGCTTTAAATGGGCAATGGATACAAATACATTATAGTGCAACCAAAATAATCGATTCTAATGTATTAAAACCTGAATGCATTGCAATGCATTGCAGAACCAAAGCATTATAATAGTTGGATTATAATGCCATCGCATTCATTGAGTTTCTATGGCAAAATAATGCATTGTAATGTACATTATTTTGGAAAATCGGCTACATGGGTGAATCCTTTTTATGTAAAAAAATAGAGATATGTCATTCTTGGTATTGGGCTACTGATAAGTAAGCAGTGATGATAGATATCTTCAATTAAGAATTTATTTTTCTGTTGAAAACAGTTGCCACTGATTTGTATGTTTCAACTTTTACGATAAACAAGTAGGAAATACTTTCTAATTAAAAATAAGTGTACCCCAACAAATGAGTAGAAAACGAGATAAATATGATCTTTTTTGGAATATTAATTGATCCAATAACAATCAATTCAAGCCAATCAGGACAACTGAAAATAAGAAAAGTGTACTTAAATTAATAATATTTGCTGAAATAGTAATATATATATAAATAAGATTCGCCTCTTAATTGCATTTTTCGAGATTAACAAGATTCTGCATAAGAAAACTCGATTTGTTGTTTTAAGAAAAAAACTTATATGCCAGAAAAAGCCAAGCAAAATACACCCATTAAACATTTTACTAAGCAATACAAGCTAGTCAGTAGAGTGTTTTCCCTAGGCTAATTGGTACCATATTGATCCAATTCGTGCTCCTATAATATTTTATGCATCGACATTGCTGCCAGAAGTCATCAAAATAAATGTCAATGGTTTTCCATTTTTCAAGATTCTTTCAATATCTGTATATCTGCTTTATTCATGCTTGATATCAGCAATATGAAATGAAAAACATTTAACAGACATTATTTATGTATGAATGTTGAGTATCAACATCTTTTCTTATAGAAGTGATTAAGGACTTATTCTAAACAAGGATAAACTTCAAATAATATTGATTGGCACCACTAGCATGTATTAAACATGTTATTAAGTTTAATAACGACGATCAACTAGATTAGTGTTTTTACTCAAATCGGTTTCCAAGCTGGATTTTTCAAGAAGAAGAATGGTTTAACTAGGTTTTACATCGAATCAAAAGAATTAGAAAAAATAAAGTATCTAGGAATAATAATCTTTAATTGAAATCTTATATTTCATTATTTCTGTTCAAATTGAAGAGCTTTTGAACGAGCACAAAACACTACAAAATGTCAATAGATTTCGTATAAATCAAGAAAATACGACGTACATAAGTTTGTCAGTACTTACTAGATATAGATTAAATCTCAAATAAAATGAAAATGAATGATCGTTGATGAATTTAAATAGATCTGAATAAATCTGAAATGAAATTGAAATTATCTTTTTGTGAACATGTCTAGATTTATATGTTCGTGTTATGAACACGAAGAACTAGCTATAGTGACAAAAACATGCACAAGTTCGACGATTGTTCTTCTCTTTTCTTGAATATTCGAATAGACAACGATATCTCCAATATGTTGTCATGGTTGTATCAAACAATGATGTCGAGCACGTGTATCTTTATTTCTTCTTCGTGTGCTATGTATCAGTTTAGACCTCGATCATATCATCTTCGAAATTTTCTATCTGCGTCGGATTCTATCCTAGCTCAATCGTTGGAACATGTCTGAACCTCAACAACACAATCTAGGTCAAAACTCGATGAGTGAAGATTCATCGTCAATAAAAACAACGAAAAAGAATCAATCATTGTCGTCATCGATAAAAAATAAAAAATCTTATAGCAATAATCGTTATTCGTGGTCCAACAAAAACAAAAACAATAATAAAAAATTATCTTGGACAAATTCATCATCGTTTCGTCAAATTAATTATGGCTCATCGGATTTCAATACTGCAGCTTGGCGTGAAACGACAGATAGTAGGCATCAGAGCTCCGTGGGACGACAAAAAATTTGTCCCGTCCCGTCCCGCATCCCGTACCACCTTATCCGGCCCGTCCCATCCCGCTTTATTCGTTTTTTAGGG
>OENT01003699.1:0-10985 GCA_900239685.1 Rotaria macrura | reverse complement strand
CTCAATTATATTTTTATTTAGCTAGTTAGATACACGTGCGAAAACAACACATTATCGTCTTCAATGCTGTTGCAGTGTTTTTTCGGTGTCTAAATCTGTTTCTAGAACAAATTTGTGTCCTATATTTTTCCTATATAGTTGAGGGCGATCCTATTGATTTTAGACCTATCCTATATAGGAATTCCTATATTTTTTGAGAAGGCCGCTGCGATGCCAGCATGGAACTGATGCATCTTTATCAAGGCGAAAGGAAAAACTGACAGACTTTTATTTGACACGTGGAAGGCTTTTTTAAAGAAAACATTCTAATTGTCGATAATGGTAAGTTTTATCGATAGAAAATCCCTAATAAGAATATGAATTTTTTTCGAAGGGACTGAAAAAAAGAACATTTTTCTCAATTGTTAAAACTATCGAGAAATTATGTAAAAATTAATTTCTATGGAAGACTTATAAAATCAAGAATATATCAGCAGAGAAAAATAAGATGAATCATTGTAACATGGAAGAATAATGAGTAATATATACCGTAAAGGTTTTTTTATTAAAGAGAAGAATAAGAAACAACATATTTTACCGTTTGTGCGCAGTAGAAAACAAAAGATTGCCTCCGATATTTATGTGTAAAAACAACCAATATACATAGTTTTAGCTAAAGATGTTTTACTCTCATTTCATAATCGTTCCATATGCAGTAACGATGAAAATGAACGCGTAAGTTAGTTGTTTGATAAACTGAGCTAAAATTGGTTGTTTTTCAATGAAATGAATCATAACTAATGACTCATAATTTTCATTGACTTATATAATTTATTTTTAGAAAATGTACAATTTTTCGAACATAGAAAATGAAAATCCTGATTATAAATATGATTACAACATATTAAAATTTATTCATTTCATATTTATCTCTTGGACTGAAAACAATTGAAGTTATTTCAAATAGAACACTCAAAGACAAACGATCGACTATTATTAATTTGAAGACTATATAAGTCTTCTTTTAATAAAAAGTATGATTTTTGTATTTAATATTTGTCCTTATTGATCATAACGATAATTTTCTATTAGATAGAGTAGTAAGAAAGATCCCAACGTGAACTCTATTATTATTATTCGCAATTTAATAAAAATTTAGATTCTCAAAGTTGATAACAATATATGAAATAAATATGATGATCAAACATGTAACTTGGTCATTTTTTTCTTGAATGCATAATAAGATAGGAACGTCGCAAATTTTTATATTAGTAAGAATCAATGTTAGATTCTAATGCATCAAACATTTTCTGATCTTTATATATTGCTATTAAAAACTAAGAGGAAAAAAATTCATTCAACGTTTGTTTGTCTTCGATGAACGAAAAAAACAATCTGATCTAATTCTATCAGTTTATTTTCATCAATGACCATCATCGTTGTATCTTGTTATTTTATTTTTTTGACTAGATGAATAAAGATACAAATGCTTCAATCCATTCATTGGTTAGATATTGCATTATTTGTCGTCGTATATTTAATCTAGGCGAATCTTGGTTTAATTGTCCAAATTGCCTTGATTACAATATCTGTGAGATGTGTAAAGCGACAATGCAACCGTTACATTCTCATTGTTTCGTTCGTAAATTCTCTCTTGATTATGGAATAGAAAGAATATGTACTCGACCTGATATGGCAAGTCGAATTCTCTCGGCTATTTATTTTAATACTGATCGCTCATGCTTTGGTGAAAGAAATATTTCTAATGATAATTTAACTTGTAATACTCATTCATATGTTTGGCAAACATTCAAAGTAATTGGTCAACGAATAAAGAATTTTAGTTATGGATTAGAACATTTTATAAAAGCACGTTGTCATTTAGCTATTTGTGCAGCTAATCGATCTGAATGGCTAATAACTGATTTAGCTTGTATTTTACAAGGCATTATCAGTGTACCTATTTCTTGTCAATTAAACGATCATGATATGATTTTTATAATTAATCATACGAATATATCGGTTGTCGTTTGTGATAAAAATGTATTACAAAGATTGATTCAGTTACATGCACAATGTTCAACAATACGTCATATAATATGTATGGATTCAATATATGGGATGAATTCTGGCAAGTCTCTCTATTGTTTTATCAAGAAATTTTGATTAAATTAAGTAGAAGAAGTAATTAGTTTTTCGATTCGTCAAGTTTATGACTTTCCATTAGGTAAACTATATTTCATAGATTTATGAAAGGATCTTCCCTAGAGTGTAAGGCAAGAGTCTGGAAATCGAAATTCTCCTATGTCTGTCTGTCTGTCTATAGCACTTGGTACAAATGACGATAACTATGGGACATATGACGGTTACTAAGGTACAAACGACCATTGTGATTGCACCAAGTGTTACAGAAAGACAGAAGCGAGTTGCCGTTCCTAGGAGTTTACACAAATTATTGATCGATATATATTTGTGTGTTCTAGGTGTTTAGAATCAAACAGTATAGAGTCTAATGAATCGATTTTGATTTACCGCTACTTGAGAATTTAACATTTATATATACTTAATATTCATATTTAAAACTAATGTGCATATTTTTTTTTCTCAATTGAGATCTAGTACTATGTATGATAAACTTTTCTTTTTAAATATATGTTTAAATTACTACTTAAAAAACAATATTTCAATGAATAGTATTCGACTGGTCGAAAGAAAAAATATCGAAAAAGTCGATGTTAACGTTTTCGATCCGTTGAAAGAAGATATATGACTGCTCACTGAAATGTAATAGATGTCTAAACAGGTTATGCTCGTGATACCAAGATTTAGATAGAAGAAGATGGAATTTCATCACTATGGAGCTCGTCTGAACCATGTTCGGTAAACTGACGGGACTTACCAGAGGTTACGCGATTTTTCTAGAAGAAGTGAGCAACATATGAATAGAAAACTAAAAATTTGAAATCTTCGGAGAAAAAATTAACATTGAGATTCTAGGACAGAGTAGAATTCATTCTAGTTCAAAGCAACTCACTCAGATAGGCATCAGCAAGTTTTAGATGCATGACTGCATATTATTGCTTGTAAGAGAAGAAAATGTCGATGTGAGTGAGGATTAGGTAACATATTTAACTATAGAGCTACAACAAGAAAGGTTTTATTCTTGCTGAATAAAGTCTGGAGCTTCGCCGAACATTTTAGTCAAATATTGGTTTCGAGTATAGTTATATGATCGACATTATTTGTTTCATTGTTCTTCCATTCACAATTTATTTATTTCGAGCATTTCGATACATACTTTTTGAATTGTTCATGAATTATTTTAAAATATATTTTGTAAATATAATTTTTAGAAGAAAATGGTTTGTTGATTCATTCGATGGATGAAATTGAAAAATTGGGTAGTAATCAACGAGAAGAATATGTCATAAATGATCTTGATGATTGTATTACTATTGTTTATACGAGTGGAAGTTCAGCATTTCCAAAAGGAGCAATTATATCTGAAAATGTTTTTCGAGTTACTTTTCCACAACGGACTTTGTGTCGAACTGAAGAAAATGTCAGATTTAGTTATCGACCATTAGCATGGATAACTGATCGTAAAGCAACAATTGCAACATTTCTCGATGGTGGATCTACAGGATTTTCAACTGGAGACATCAATCGACTTATGGAAGAACTTGCTTTGGTTGCACCTACAAGTTTTTCGGCACCACCTACGTTTTGGAATAAGATCTATTCAGAATTTCAAAGAACTCTTGCATTAAAAAGTGACAAAACTGAAGAAATTCTTCTAGAATATTTCTCAAAATTAATTCCTCAACGATGTCGAGCTATTTCTATAGGTGGTGCTATGGTTAGCCCATTCGTATTAAATTTTATGAAACAATGTTTTCGACATTGTAAAATAGTTGAAGCATATGGAACGACAGAATGTGGTCGAATAACTTTCAATTATAAATTTCTTAAAACAATTCTTGATTATCGTCTCGAATCAGTCATAGAAATCGGTTATACAATCGAGGATAAACCGTTTCCTAGGGGAGAACTTGTTATTAAAACAGCGCAAATGTTTTCTGGTTATGTTAATAATCCTGAAGAAACAAAGTTAGCATTGACTGATGATGGATTCTTTCGTACTGGTGATATTGTTGAATTACGTTTGAATGATGATGGAACATCGAATTTATATGTTATCGATCGTAGAAAAAATTTCTTCAAACTTGCACAAGGACAGTTTGTGTCAGCTGAATTTCTCGAAAGTGTTTATTTACAAAGTTTATTCATTGACCAAATTTATATTTATGGTGATGGTCTTGATAACAGTATCAAAGCAGTTATTGTACCTAATAGAGAGTATCTCGAAAGTTTTCTTACAAAACATAATATAACACAAATTGATTGCAATCATCCAGATAAATTATTCTATGATACTATTATGAGTGATTTACATTCAATAGCTAAGAAAGAATCGCTTCGAATGCATGAAATTCCATCAAAATTAATCATTGATTTCGAACAATTTACAAGTAAAAATGGTCTTTTAACATTGTCAATGAAACTTTGTCGTCCGAAATTATTGGCACACTATGGTCATCGGCTAAAAGAGAAAAATTCTATTCATAATCAATTGAAAAATATTCTCGAAAAAGTAACTGGGCAAGAATTATCGTTGAATGAGGATGATCAATTATTTTTAACAACAGGTGTTGATTCATTAACAGGTTTGCGTCTATCACATATGATAGACAAGGATTTGGGTGTATCAATACCATTAAGTATACTATTTGAACCAAATATGAATTTACAGAAACTAGTCAATATTATTCAAGATCCGTTGCAAATATGTCCCAGGTCAGAATCGATTAAATCACAAATATTAAATGATTGTCAACTGGATTTGAATATAAAAATTAAAACACCCAAAGATATACATTATCCTCCTTCGATGATTTTTATCACTGGGACAACTGGCTTTGTCGGAGCTTTTCTGTTGTATGAAATGTTAAAAGTTTATCCATCTACTTGTAAATTTCTATGTCTTGTTCGATGTCAACCAGCTATAAATCCATTAGATCGCATACGAGAAAATATGCTATTTCTTCAAATATGGAATGATGATTTTCGAGAACAAATTATTGCTCTACGCGGTGATCTCACTAATCATCATTTTGGATTTGATGGCATAACATATGAAGATCTTGCTAATAAAATAGATATTATTATTCATTGTGCTGCTATCGTCAATTTCGTATTACCATATATAACACTTTATGATACGAATGTTAATGGTACTAGAGAAATCATTCGTTTTGCTGCTCATTCTTCGACATTCATACCAATCAAATATATATCGACCATGAGTGTACTACCTAATGGCATGAAACATGAAATATCTATTGACAATATTCGTCCAGATCATTTGAATAATGGTTATATACAAAGTAAATGGGTTTCTGAGACACTTATGACAAAGGCAAATCATATGGGTATACCAGTAAATATCTATCGTTTAGGATCTATTGGTGCTAATATTCAAACAGGAGCTTGTAATAAACATGATTTAAATACATTATTCGTTTGTATAATAATGAAGATTGGTTATTATCCGATGACACTAGTTAAAACGAATTTGAAACAATTACCTGTTAATTTAGCTGTAAAAACAATTATTTCTTCTAATCAAATGGAATCCGATACTTTCGGGAATATATATCATATTATTAATAAATATGAAGAAATACCATTTGAAGATATCATCCAATGTATTTGTAAGTGCGGTATTAAAGCTGAATCTATTTCTGATGATGAATGGAAAAACCAATTGATGTTAAAATCAAAAGAAAATGATTTCCTCGAATCAATTGGTGAATTCTTTTTACATAATTCATTTAAACGAGTAAATTCGAATACCCGAGAAAAAGAATCAAATGAAAATTCTCGATTGAATTTTCTATCGGTTGACAATGATTACATAATGAAATGGCTAACATTCATTTTAAATAATATTATACATTAACCAACATCTTATTTATTGACATTCAGAATATTTCACATTTGAAAACAGAATTATTAATCATAAATACGTCTATAATAGATGACCAGATTTGAATACATATGTATCTTTAGAAATTACACCCCAACCTATTCTTAACAAAATAGGAAAAAAATCTAAAGGAGAATAAATATCATCATTTTCAACTTCATTCAAGTCGTTCGTTATACAGATAAAACTTTAACTATGTTTAATTAGGCTATGAGGTGCAGATTTTCACTTCTAAAACGTACTCATATCCTCAAATTTATTAATTATCCATAGTAGTATTTCATTGCATTTGCTAATCATCATTAAAATAAAAGGTCTTCGATCGAAATCTGATTTAGGATGTGGGTTTAGGCAAAATTCAACGATACACACATCAACATCCTCTTTTGATAAAAAATCAAATCAAGGTTTTTTTCTATGCTGACCGTATCGTAATAAGTGTGAACGACATCGGTGAAATACGTATCAGTTAATATACGTATCTTGTGTATTTGCTATTCCTAGCAGAATTCCGCGAGTCAATCAAAAAAGCGACTCGTCAACGCCTCGTCATGCTGGCGAGTTGCTCATAGCTGCCTCGCCTCGCCTCGCCTAGAGTTTAAAACAAAATTGTTATTTTGAAGCAGTTTTTCAATCACCCATAGCAACCAACATATGTTTATTTTATACAAATGAATAGAGAACATTTTATAGATTTAAATAAGTTCAAAGAACACAAATATTAACGAGAATCAAATAAATAAAGATCATTCATATTTTTACTGAGCGCATCAACCCAGGTCAAACAGAACGATCCGTAAGCGGTCGTATACGATGAAAACACGGCCCATTACGGCGTCGTATTATCCCGTTTTAACAAGGTCAGTAATACGACCGTATGTTCCATAGAATACGATAGTATTACGCTGTCTTTACGAGGGTTTTACGGCGTATATACGGTGTCCGTGTACGTCCGTAATACTGACCTTGTTAAAACGCCATAATACGGCATAAAACGGTTGTTTAACCGTGGTATACGATGTAAAAACGACTGTTTACGATACTGTAACGGCAGCCGTTTTGATTGACCTGGGAACAATGCTCTGAGAAACTACATCAGTGCAATAGTTGGACTCGATTCAATAATTAAATATACGTGCATCCAGAGTAGTGGAGGGAATTACCGTTACCTGGTGACGTAACGGCTACGGAATAGTTACCACGTCACTGGTTACGTTTCCCGTCACTAGTTACGTTTTCCTAGTAACTTCTTGAAACATCGAATTATGACTTTGTCTGGTAGAATAATGGGAAAAAAATCATTTTGAAATTTCGGAGTTAACACTTATCGATTAACTCCTATCTTTATTAAGTGATGTTTTGACAAAATTCGATCAAAGCAAGTGATAATCCGATGTTTTAAGAAGTTACTAGGAAAAATTAACTTGTCGGTAATGACAACTTCCCACCCCTAATCCAGAGTGTACTAAAAGTCATCTAGGAAAAAGAAAACTGCATAACTGCACATGATTATGATCAAATGAACTAAGTTTTGTCCTGATAGTAGAGGATACTTCAAAGTTTTTATTCATCAGTAAAGTATTTAATAACATCACTTAGAATTATTATCAGTTATTTAAAAGAGAAAAATTCACATTTCTATGCAAAAGATAAACTATAAATTTGGAGTTTCTATAATCTGATATGAATTCCACTGCTGTTAGATTTTCAAAATTATTTAATACTTTATTTTAATGCTTGAATTTTCTCGGTTCTAACTTCGCAAAATCCTCTCAAATCTTTTTGCACTGAAAATATCTGAAAACATCAGGGACGTTAGTTAAAGTTTGATAAATTACACCTCTGGACAGAGAACAAAACAGCAACGCTATTCGAGAACTTGCTGACAAATCATATTTTTAGAGTTCTCTTTTGCTAATCATTTTGGTTAGCAGATGTTCTATGTTCATCAAGAAAAGGTGTTACCCGAGTAAAAATACTGGAGAACGGCAAATATTCTTGGTTACAGCACACGATATTTTCTAGTACTTTGACGCTGATTCCGTCAGTTCTTGATGACGATAGAACAATTTCTGAACCAAAATAATCAGTATGACAATCTCTACAAAATGGAATTTTAGAATAAACTTTACGATACGGTTCTATTTTTTGTGGTTGATGACTGATAGAAGTGTGTTGAAAAAAGATCAAACTCCGTGTTCAAGTAAATGATGCTATATTTTAAGTGTGTTAATAAGCTGCTACCACTTGAATAGAACTTTGGAAGTATCCTCTAGCATCACGAAAAACATCAGTTCATTTGTTCGTTACTCCAGAGACATACAGTTTTCTGTTTTTAGCTGATTGTTGAAACACCCTGCACACTAAGTTATTGTCCCGATCTGATAAACTTCACTAAAAATTGAAACGCTTAGAAATAATTTCATAAAACCGAAAGACATCCTTAAAAATTTCCCATTTATTCATCAAAAATAACATTCTAAGTATAAACGAGTCGAGTCGACTCGGCGATTTACAAAGTCAACTCGTGGTCGCCTTGGTGCAGGAAATCCCGACTCGCCTCGCCTCGTAGCGGTGCTAGGCGAGTAAACTCGGCGAGTTTCGGATCTCTGATTCGGAGAGTATAAAGAAACATATAAACAACATCGGAAAAGTGTCAGAATTCATTATCAGGAAGTTTTTTCAAGTAATTATGTTTAGTTTTTCTTCTGCGTTCATTTTATTGATCACATACTCTAGATACATATTAATTGATCCAACTAGCTGTTCGTTAAATTATTAGAAAAGTGAATTTAGTACAGAAAAAAATTCCTTTATGAATAGGAAATTTGTGAAAAATTAGATATAATCATAATCTAACAAAGACCATTTGTTATCATCATAAAATCAATTCGATTTTAATATCAGACTGAAACATATTACACGCGGTTGTAGAATTTTTCGACCATGAACCTGCACCATTAATATGCAGGGTTTCTCAAAGTTCTCTTCCTACAAGCATTTTTTGTAAATCTATCCTATGTGATTCAATGTTATCAACTAATGTATTTTTAAATTATAGATCCATGTATATCCAGTTTTTATTTGCACGAGCAAACTTAAAAAGTGCCTTTCTAAGTTATCATCTGCAACTGAAATGTAGTCTTTTTACAATACGCAGAAAAACACTAGTCAACGATCTTTTCATTAGCTACTCTGGTTTCTTTATTTTTTTCCACATGTTTCACTGAGAATAAATTCAATGACATCAAAACTAGTGGTAGGGGAACTGATGAACTCTCGTTGCACTCTCCCTGAGTATTGGAATCGAATAAAGAAAGAAAATGATTCGAGAAAGTGAAAGCACGGTACGAAGAAGAGTTTCAATTAACTTCATTCGTGTCATTTGTTGTTCCGAGTTTGACTTGTTTGTTGACGAACATGAGTAAAAAAACGCATATTACGATTAGGTATAAGTGAATTTATGTAACCCAGTCGACGTGTTAATAGAGTACTTAACTCTTTCTGTTTTTCTCTTTCTTCTCTTGTAAAATTGTGAACCTAAAATAGAACAAAAAATTCAAGGGACAAAAACTGTAAACAGAATTCTTGCTGCACCGTTGTGCAATACCGTAAAAGAAAAGAAAAGAAGCGGAAAAACGATTTTGCAGTAAATCAGTATTCGCTTGTTGTCACGGGAAAGACACATTGTGCAAAAACAAAAAAAACACCATTAGTTGAACGGTGAGTATGACTTCTTTTTATTTATTATGCTGCAATAAGAAATTAGTGCCCTGAGGCCTGCTAAGACACCAAATAAGTACGTTCACCATTCTAGAGTGAGAGGGACAGGAGAGTAACAACAATTAGAGAAGGAGAAAAATACAGATACTCAAAAATAAAATCAACAAGAGAAAACAACTAAAAGAGAAAAATAACAATAAAGAGAAAACCCCTATTTGCACTGATTTGGAATAAAAAAATGGAATGAGCAAGCAGATAGAAAGATTCCAAGATAAAAAAGGGGAAGCGACTCATGGTATGATATCTAACGCTACTGTCCTGTTAGTGAGATGAATCATAGGAAGGACTGCGGAAATAGTGAGAGCATCTCTCAATCATAATCGGGGATGTTGGTGATGGAGTTTCCTTCGCTTTTTTCCAGCCACTGTAAGCATTTCCTGAATAGCTGAAGTGTGTGGGACTAGTCGCTTAGATCTATACGTGTGCATTTCTATCGAACTTTTTTCGAGCCATTGACTTCTAAAAACGTTGAACGCGGACAGCTCGAACAGGAGAAGACCATCAATAGATCTATGAATACCCATGTAACAAAGAATCTGAAAAAATCTGATTATAATCGACTTTTTGGGGATTAGAAATCTATTTTTATGACACTGTTATAATCCTAGTTAAATCATTATTTCGATAGAAAAAATTGATTATAATCGATTACTTTCGAATCTATTGCAATCGATTATTCCTTCAAATCGATAATAATCAATTTTTTCAATCAAAATAATGATTAAACTAGGGTTATAACAGTGTCATTAAAATAGATTTCTAATCATAAAAAAATCGATTATAATCAGATTCGTTTTTACATGGGTACCTGTTACTGACTTTCCATCAATTCTAATTCATGTATTCCAGATCATGCCTCTTAATCCATTGTTATCTGTTAATACATGGGAATCTAT
This sequence comes from Rotaria macrura, assembly GCA_900239685.1. Classification (NCBI taxonomy): domain Eukaryota; kingdom Metazoa; phylum Rotifera; class Eurotatoria; order Philodinida; family Philodinidae; genus Rotaria; species Rotaria macrura. The sequence goes on along the minus strand of OENT01003699.1, from coordinate 278 downwards.
TGTTACCTGTTAATCCATTTTAATCTATTCTTACCTGTTTATTCATTTTAATCTATCCCTACATTGCAAGCCATTATAATTTATTATTTCCTTCAAATCGATTTTAATTGATTATCAACATTGTAATCCTATTTAAGAGAGCCTATTTGAGACGGCCGACCAAGTCGGTTGCCGGTAAATTTTAGATTTTAAATCTAGATATTCCAAGCGATAGACCACTGTTCGAAACCTCTAAATCCAGAATATTAGCTCTTTCTGACTCTCCTGTGAAAAATGGG
>OENT01003697.1:0-10989 GCA_900239685.1 Rotaria macrura | reverse complement strand
AAATGAAGACTTTTTACGAAACCTAATGTCCACGAAACTTCAAAGCGTTTCGATTTCGTTGCAAAAATCGGAACCCTTTTGGGTTTCGTGTGGCACCTTTTTTTCTTTCAGTGTGGGGATAACTACCAAAACCAAGAATTAAGAACCGGTGTTGAAATGCCTCCATTTCGACAAATATCACAACCTGTTTGTCAATTCCAGATCTTTTAATTAATACTTATATGGACGAAAGCGATGAGTAGGTGGTAAGCATCTCGCCACAGTTTTATCAAAGTAATTTAAACCCTTAATAGCTCTTATGCAAGAAGTTTCCAGTGGAAGAAAAAAAATCATTTTTGAGAGTCATCATTTTTCCGGGAGTTCACATAAAATCAGAATTCTTCTGATTTTGAGATCAACCAATCCTGCATGTGAATTCTCTCAAGTACTTCAATTAAAGTTTCAGATTCTTGAATGTATTAGAGAATGATATACCGTGTTGTTCTCCGCATGCTTATCTCTCGCCCGACAATCACCTACATGTACCCGGTAGTATGCTTGCCGCGAATAGAAGATATTGAAGCGTGTGCATTTGTTTCAGAAAGGGGTCAAGAGGAAAACTAAATCTTACAAATACCAATTTTAATGAAATTCAAAACAATTTATTGGGCTGAAAACACGAAGACAAAACTCCTTTAAAATTTCTTCTTTACTGTTTAATATTAGTCATCGTTGTTTTCATAACAGAAGGAATTGATGAAACAGACTTCTAACCAATAGCTAGAGCTTTATGAAATTAAGAATTGTGATGTTGTTATAAGATGCACATACTTTCAGATGGCCCTTCGGAAGAGTTTTAAATTTGATTTGCAGTGACGTCCCATTAAACGATACTTCCTGTTTATATTGACGTTGGTTTTTCTAAGACCCCAAACATGTGATGAATATGTGCTATATCAATGCCACATGATGAATCATTAAGTAAGTCGATATAAATCTGTTAGGTCTGATCCCAGTAGATAACTTGGAGTATCAATTATGTAAGTAATATTCCATCCTCTGTTGCATTCGAGTGTAGACTTCGAAAGGATGCGAATGAATTCGATGCCCACTCGATATTTATAATTATGATTGAAAAGATATACAACATGCCTACTCCTTCAAGAACGTTTTGGAAAATTTGAAAGACTCTGTTGGGTACCGACTAGTGAAGAAAACCAATACTGAACAATAAAAGCCTATCTTTGCTTCCCTTCAGTTTATTGAAGTCAGCTATGGATAAACCTTGAGCTCGAGAAAATGACGATTCATTGAAGTTGGCAATCTGTTTTTGATATAGATCTCTAACCTATCGGTGCATATTATGGGTGATACCTGTCCTTTTGACTTCTTGACAGTATTTTCTAAATCAAATAACATCAGTTGCATTTATTTTTGTCTCTAGAACACTGAAATGGTAAAGATAGTTTGAAATTTTTTTTTTCGAAAGAAAAATTGAAGTTTTAAAAGTTTCCCCTCCCCAAAGGAAAGTGAAAGTGCCACTCCTATCCGAGACATCACGAACTGCATGAAGTTCGATTGTGACCATAGAATCAAATTATCGATCATTATTGCTAAAAACATCAATCGGAGCAAGGACACACCACAAGAACGGATCATCATGTAAAAAGAAGTCTATAAGAAAATTCTTTTGCTCAGAAACTGAAATTACAAGATGCACCATTTTATTTTTAGGTATTTTTGAGCCTTTTATCATAGGAAAAGTAGACAAGAGTATTTAAAATACTTTATGCATTAAAGCATTATGTAAGGTTCATTTTTTAGTGAAAATTATCGGAGTGTCAGTATAGGTTTGGGTACAAGACTAGTTGTGGGTGTAGATGAAGATCAATGAAAGATGCACATGAACACCAATACTGTGGGAGGAAAACCGCAGCCACCCAATCACAACCATCGCCAGCACAGACAACAAATAATCTCTCGTACTCACCCACACCCTCTGTCATGATTCCATTTAATTTAAAAAATAACAATGATCTAGTAACCGACTTTTGCATACGAGAAATCTTGTAGAAGCACTCATTCATTTAATTCATGAACATAACATCATTATCGAGTGATGTATAGTTCAATGGATACTATGTCTAATTTCTACTCGATGGATCATGGGTTCCAGTCTTAGTTCAAGCTGTTGTTAAAAACAACTATCAGTTTGTTAATCAAAGTATTTGAATGTTATATCATAGTTCGCCGTATTATGTTAGTTTGATGCTATTTCTTGGTGTAAGCTTTTTTATAAATTTTTTGCATAGTACTAAGCACGTTGGAACGCGTTAGTTTATACGCGTTTAGATGCACATTCAACACTTCAAACGTGTTAGGGCCCTCAAACATGTTGCATTTTGAACCAATCGTGACGCAATCAGGAGTATTAATCCGAAACGATCGGAGACGCATCGAAAATCAAGAAATGGTAACATGGAGATTAAGGTGAACTTGAGAAAAATCCTTGCAAAGTGCCGCCATCTTCTCTGTCCAATCATTTATTCACCGAACCTCCCCCAAACAGAGAATAGCCGAAAAGGGTAAAGCATTGTACTTTGATGATGAGAGGATTAGTGTCATTCGTCGATCAATGATTTTGTTTTTACATGAATCGAAGATTAACTACTTCATCTGCTCGAACAACGAGCCATGTAATACGAATGCGTAGTACGCAAAAATGTTAGTGTTGCTTTTTTTCTTTTCTACCTCGACAATAAATAACGACGCAAGCTTAGGTAAATATTGCTTCAACAACCACCTCGTGTGTTTTTTCTCGTTCATCTTATTATTTCTATTTCAACATGGAAGTAAATACATCAACGGCAACAGACAGCGTCAAAGTAAACCTACATGCTCACACGTCCCAAGTAGTACAGTTGCCAATTTAAAAATTATTTTTAGGTTGGAACGCGACTCTCGGCGTATGATCTTGTTTGTTTGGGCGTTGGCAAAGGTGCTACAGCAGTGTACTCAAACAAAACTAGTAGCTCGTTCGCACTACGACGCCGATCGACAGGCGAATGCATCCTTCTAATTGATATTGGTCTCGGTTCGATTTTTGCCCTTCAACAATATCTGGGGAATCCGAATACAAAACCTCGACAAATCTTCATCTCTCACAATCATTCGGATCATAGTGGAGAACTACCCGTGTACATTGCTAACGAAGGTTTAAAGTCTATAGTTCGGCTCATTTGCTACTCAGGCATTCAGCCTCGTTTACGTGAACATCGCTGCGCCGAACTCGACTCATCTACAACTGATCTATTAAAAAACGTGCAATGGATCATGTGCGAAGAGTCACAAGATGCTGCACTCGACACAGGCGATCCAGCATCTTCATTGAAAATTCGAGTTCTACGAAGTCAACACAGTGAATTGTGTACCGGTTTCATTCTTTTCGAAGACGGTCAACCGCTTCTTAGCTTCTCCGGAGATTCGGGATTCAATGGCCCTTACTATAATTTTCTCTGGATGGCACCAACAGTTTTAGTCGATGGTCGTCAGACAAGCACTTACGAACATGCCAGTTTCGATGAAATTTTCAATTTCTATAAGACCAGTGGTGTCCAACGCCAGGTCTACGTTTATCATTATGGACTCGAGAATGAAAAACCAACGTTTCCCATAGATGCGGTATCGGCTATTGCACCTGGTCAAGCCGTTCAATTAATATTGCCTTCATAATCTTTTCTTGCACAGAATAATGCACAAACAAATAGATTCAGTGCATCGAATTGGTTTAATAGAAAAGAATGTACACTTTCGATTGTTCTAATCATCCACGCTTCAGACAGAGGGTATTAAAAAAGTGAATGAATGGATAAGTTTAGTCCATGTTAATGCCATTTACTGGATACACTTCTGAAAAGAAAGAAACTACAAGTGAACTTAGATTAGCTATCTGAGTTTCGATCGATCAAAATCTAAAATAAACCAAGAGATCAAAGAAAAACTCTGTAGTGTTCGTAAATTGTGCGATTATTTTCTTTCTTGCTTTCAATCGACCCAACTCGATTGTGAAATCTGACAGGAAATGCCTGATTTATTTTCTAACTTTCTTGACTTTGAAGGTAATCAAAACTCATCGAATTACAGTCAATTTCACCAAAACGGTATGGAGACGACCAAAGTCATTCCGAGGTACGTCAAAATAGCAATTGCTCCCTGCAAAAAAAATTCCATACCAAACCTTTCACAGATCAACCAATTAGATGCTATGATCAGTACCAGATTCTTCTACGTTCGTATCCGATCTTACATCATTATCGTATGTAATCATATAAGATCATACGGAAAATCGTACGAAAAATGGCGGTCTCAGATTTCTTACATTAATAGTTACAATCAGTTTCCAGTATGATCTAACACTAAGATCTTGTACGATCACACGAGCTCTTTTTATAAGATTTATATCGATAGATTCAAAAATATTGATTATTGATTGCAGGTCTGACTTATTATATCAGCTGTAATTTGTAACTTATAAATTTGATTAGTTTAACCTAACCAAGAAAAACGTTTACTTTTGATGGTGAGTCATAGGTAAATAAGCACATCAAGGAGTTGCCGTTCGACAGAAGAATCAAAAACAACAACAAAAAAACGTTAAACACAATTATTTCAAAAATCTAGACTAACAAACAAGAAATAAACAGATGCCAACACGTTAATGATCTAAGACGACACATAACTTTTGTTTATTTATGAGACTCCTAAATAATTCAAATAATTGTTTTGATTTAGGATGGGCTTGAAGAGGCTATCATAGAGAAATCAAATGTTTAAAAAAAATCAAACGCGTTCCTACAATACAAACAAAAGAGTACATAAGTGAGAGTCATCAAGAAAATCTAACAGAAAGTTACAGTAATAGGACAAAAAAGTTGGAATTGAACAATCGACGAAACCAATGCAGAAGTAAAATTATTACAAAGAGCAAGGCGCTAAATAATAAGGAAAACATACATGCCGAATCAGAAAAACCGACTTCCAAAAGTGTCACAGCTGGATAACATGGAGCCAATACCAAAGACAACGCAGACATAATACTATGCAAAAAACGCAGTCAGTCTTATCTGACTTCTAAAGAATAAGTAATGTCGAAGATGATTACAAATACGATTCGATACATAGCGATGAAACGCAAAGGATTCAAACGAATGAGACTTCCCTGGAAAGTAAGCTTTATTCTGAATATATCATAACTCAACCGAAAAGCAGGACCCCCAAAGTAAAAGTCGGGAACAAACCTAAAACAAAGAGAACTGGATCTCAAATATAAAGCATATAAAAACTATTGTGAGAAGGTAACCAACACTTGACCTCATACCACTACATCACGTGACACATAGCAATCGAAAATTATTGTGAAAGGGTAAGCAATGCATAAACGGATAGAACATTACATCTACGAAAAGGCAGTAACAAAACGATTTTCAAAACGAAGAATGTACACAGGGAGAAAATTGTTAGAACTATATGTCGAACCATGCAGCAGTTAATAAAAACGATTTTCAAGACGAAGAACATAAACAGGGAGAAAACTTATGGAACTGCATGTTGAAGCATATAGGATATGGTTCTAAGCGTGGGTTTGGTTGGTATTGGGTGTATGTGAGAGTAAAATACTATTTTTCCTCTTTGACTGTCGTTCGCGATCACAGCAGAAATGAAAAAGAGGACACCAACGTTCCTCATGTGGCGTTGTTTTCTTTTGCTTCATTTCTTGTACGGTAAATGCGGTATACACGTTAACTTCAGAAGGAAATAACAATACACTGTGTAACGACTTAATTCTGGTAGTTCGAAAAGTCCAATTTCGAGCGTGATATGACGTCAAGATCTTGTAAAAGAAGTAATTGGTACGTTCGATCTATTAATTACATATAGTTTCGAGAATAATAGAAGGAAAGAAAAGGAAGTTTGTTCTTTCAAGGTACATTAGTAGATATGCGCACAGCAAGAAAATATTGGTCAGTGATTAATTAATTCTTTGCAAAAAATTGTTGATGTGTCGCTTTACGACGCATTGCCTTGATTTTTTCTTTCAGTTGTGAGAGAAGAATACCAGTATATTTGATTGCGAATGATCGCAATCGTGCATAGTCATCACTATCTATGACATTGTAATTATGAATATAGAAAGATTGAATCGATCCGACACTTAAATGTCGATGAAGATGCTTGAGAATGGTCATGACTCGATGAATGAGAGAACCATTGATCCATTGTTCTCGGCGTGGATAACGATCGAGTTCGTTGAGAAATTCACTCTTGAGCATGTATGATGTAATTAATTCGTCGGCAGTATAGATCACGTTACCTATTTTGCACACGAATGGATTCAAATAACGCAAAATTTTCAAACACAAACATCCATTCACCTTTTCAGATACTAAAGATCGAAAATTCAGGAGCTCAGCTCGTGAGGTCGAAATGCGCCAGAAATAGGTCTCATCGGGTTTCGGACTTCGAGCAATTATCTGAAACTGGGGCTTCTCGAGTGGACAGTCAATTTTGGCTTTTCGTGGCCATCGATATACTGTCAAACAAGGAACAACATCAATTTTAATTTTTAAATACGCGTACTGAGATCCATACCATTCGGCATGGATGGCAGTGCCACAGCGTTTATCACCACTGGTCCATTCGAATTTTAAGTGTTTGAATTTCTGCAGTGTCTCCTTCCGAATAACCTGAGCTCTTGCGGAAGTGAGAAGTTGGTAAAACTGCTTTCGCACTTTCGTCGATGAAACACATTGGGTGTTTGGTTCAAGATAAGAACTCAGTTTTTCGCGTGCTTCGTCGTTATTCAAAGGATATAATCGACCATAACCCGATGGATCATTGTCGTCTTCGATAAATGTACACAAGCGTTCTATTTCTGTCATATTAATCATATAATCGAACTCATCTGGTAAACCTACGCAGGTGCCTTCATAATAGGACCCACTGCATATAATATCATGGCGAAAGAGTGGATTGACGTTCTCAACTTGCGATATTAACATTTTCACATAGTTTTCCACTTCGTCACGTATCTCCTCTTCTTCCAGTGTGTAACGAATCAGATGCGTTGATAGTAGATATTGGAGATACACTTTTGGTGGTGCTTCAATTACTGCATGTTTTTGCTGATATTTCGAGACAATCGTATTTGGTGTCCAACCAAACGTGTTTGTCTGATCAGCATCGAAGCCTATGTCAATGAGGTAGCGAGCTAATTTTGTTCGACGATTCAATACAGCAATATGCAATGCCGTATTGCCAAACCAATCTGTTTGTCTAAGATCGTAGTGCTTTTCACTAGTTTTCAAAAAATGAAAAAATATTCGAGCTGCCTTTATGCCACCCTTCTTAGCAAGAAAGTGTAGATGACTCCAACCATAAATATCCGTTTGTTCAATCAAAGTATTCGGATCTTTTGCTAGGATAAGTCGAGCACAACGAACACGATTGTACAGAAAAGCAGTATGAAGTGGTGAACGGAAGTCTTCTTGAGAGCGAGACGGATCGGCACCATGTTTAAGAAGATGCTTGACTATACGATGATGGCCATTACGAGCAGCCACAAAGAGAGGTGACGCGCCGCTATTCTTCGCCCAATTGACAAAAGCATTGTATCGGACTAGATGGTAAACACAAACGAAATGACCTTCGTAAGATGCTTGATAGAGAGCGGTGGTCTGATCATGAGCCTTATGATGTGGAGAAGCTTCATGCTGTAGGAGAGCAAGGACAATATCAGCGTGCCCTTCTCTAGCTGCCACCCATAAGGCCGATGTTTGATTTATATCGAGAAGATCATGTCGAGCATGATGCTTGAGTAGTTGCTGTACAATTTCGGAAAAACCTCGTTCGCTTGCATAATATAGAGCAGTTTGACCATTGTGATCAACCATATCAATTGGAACACCACTAGCTATTGAATATTCAACGCTATTATGACAATTATTGAGCACAGATTTGTGTAAATCGGTGAGACCATTGTGACGTTGAAACCTTTTCTGGCAATGAGAATTGTTGCTCGAGGAGTCTAAATTAGCTCTCATTAGTTGATCCTCACCATTTTTAGTTCATGAACACCATATACTTACATATCTTTGTCATGCGATATCGAATTCGGAAAAACCAGACCATCAAAGCATAGTACAGTACGATCAACTTTGTAGAGAGATAAGCAATAAACAAAGTAGAAATAAGAACTATTTTCATCGTCGAGCAAACACGAAAAATGAATTATTATACGATTGGATTCTTGATAAATAAGCGGTGGAAAATACCAACTTTCGTTTTATTTAGAAACACCCTGCTTCCTTTTTTTTAATCATTCTACTCAAGTGACATTCTTTTCTTTCCTTTCTTGACTCAGGGAGAAAGAAATCAATTGAATGATACGGACACAATGTGTGCTATCAACTATTACTATTTTTCGTATAAAATCGACCGCAAAATAGTACTAGAACATTGCTCCCTGGTAATGCTCAAGTGATGATTCTCCTAGAAACTCATATGGGACAAATATTTCGTTTCCATGACTCAATGTCATGTTTTCACAATGTGACAGCGATAGAAAAACGTCGCCCTCATGTCATTCGTATCGTTTAGCAAAACACGTCATCATTTTTTCCGTGGAAGCGTCGTTTACAATGACATATTATTTTCTCCGCTTGCGCAACGAACCACGTGATGATAAGACTGTGCAATACGAAAAATTATTATTATTATGTTCTTCATTTATATCGTAATTAAAAAGAACGACAGTCTTAGGTAAAAATGGTTATGATAATGTCGTCATAGGTGTTTTTTTTTCGTTGATCGTCTTCTTTTTATTCCAATATGGAAGTAAATATATCTATGACAACGAACAATGCAATGTTAAGTCTGCATCGCAACAATTGCAGAGTCCTTTAGTTTTCCTTAGGCTAGAACTCGGGGTGTCAATTTATATTTACTTTTCATTTAAAATACGCGTAAATTAAATCCCCAATAACTTACATTTAAAATAAATATAACTTATAATAAATTAAATTAATCATAATTATATAAATTATTTTTCTTTTGTAATCAATTAAATATAAATTAAATTAAGTGATCGTATTTTTCTATGCTACTGAAGATTATGAATGCATTTTATTCTAATCATCATATCCATTTATAAATCAAATATTTTAGAGTATTTGCATTCACACGACAGTTCCTAGCAGGAATGCTAGTTTTGCTTTCCATTCCTATAGAAAAATTGCAGAAACCTCGGATTCAAATCCGAGTGTTATGTATACTTCAAAAAGTCGAAATACTGGGTGTACCCTAAAAAACTGCTGTTTTTTTCCTAATGCAAATTTTTTTGAAAGTTGCCAAAATCCAGCAGTGTCAAATTTTTTGGATTAAAATATAATACCCACCCCAAATAATGACTAGCATATATAAAAGAAATTTCAGCTCGATCACTCTTATCATGTTGGAGAAACGGGGACGAAACACTAGTTTTTCTCCTAAAAATTTGATTTTGAGGAAAACGCAAAATAAAATTCACTTTGAATTTTTTCTGAATACCCATCTGCCTTTCATCCCCTTTGAACAGTTGTAGGCTTTCAACCACGGTGCGTTCGATAGAAAACAACCTGCATATCAAACACAAAGGCGATTTTTTCGAAAAAAAGTGGAAAAACTGAGTTTTTTCGACAGGGTGGTCTCAAAAGTTGTTATTTTCAAGGCATAAACGCATTCTACGGAAGTAAATTTTTTCAGATCGATAGAAGACACTACTGTTAGCGTCAGTAGATGTCGTTAACAGACGCTAAACTTATACCACTATATTTTCCTTTAATCTGTTTGTTCTTGTTCTGTTACGTCATATTGGTCAATCAACTCACGTGATTGATTTTCCAATATATATATAAATATCATTCGTTTTTCTAACGTCGTCATTCCATCTCTTTTTTGTTTTCCTATCAACGTCTATTACGTCGTTCGTTTTCAACGACTCTATTAAATATATTCTGATCAAACAAATACCTGTTTGAACCAGCTACATTATCAATTATTTGATGTAAGCTCATTTGATATATTTAATATAGTAAAGTTCAGCTCTAAGTATTGACATCCCCTTAATCAAGAGCTAACAATTGGTGGAGAAGTTAAATTTGGAATCAAGAAATTTGAAGAGTAGAATATATTCTAACATATAGTTGTTATAACTATACGATTATTTTTTTCTTTCTCTCTTCTCTTCTCGTCTTTCGTTTCTGTCACTTCAACTTACTGTCTCGTTACATATATATATATCTTTCAGTTTTTTTTTCTCTTTTGGTTTTGTTATCCTATTTGTTATCTCGTGTTGACATAGATAAACAGCTTATTATGCGTAAGTCAGCTTCGATTAATTCTTTACATATACTTGAAACCTCGACAGAGTCTGTACTCACATCGACAACGAATGAAGAAGTTCAATCTAAGTTTCTTTCACAATTAACTCGTCGAATGGCAATTATTCCGACACCGAATCGACCAAATAAACAGTTGCCATCCGATAAAATTCATAGTTCTGCTAACGATGATACACTTATGATCAATACTATTGTTAAGACAGACAAACACGGTGACTCAGGAGTTAATGTTTGTACATCACTCGATAGTAAAAAACATTCATCAGAAGTATCGACTATCATTGCCAATCAATCGAATTCAGAAGATAAGACTAAAGAGGATGAGGATGAAGATAATTCATTTGATACATTTATTTGCAACAATTTTGTTCCTTTTTCGGGTGCACAGCCGATCAATAAATGGCTAGATGAAACGGAAAACTTATTTAATCGATTCAAAATTTCGCTTAAATTTCGTTATAAAGCTATACCTCTTTTAGTTCAAGGTGAAGCTAAACGCCAATATATTAGAAATCGTCGATCTATTACATCTTTTGATGATTTTTATGAATTTTTGTTAACTCATTTCGAGACA
>OENT01003696.1:0-10993 GCA_900239685.1 Rotaria macrura | reverse complement strand
GCCACCATACATGTGTCGACACACTATGACACTGTGTGGAAACGTGGCCGATCTTCATTGTGTCACAAAAATGTGTCGATAAATGTGACCGTAGCGTGTCCTAAAGACATGGGTAGTTACATGAATGTGTGTATAGATGGCGTTGCAACCTACATCACACGAAGCATCATTAGTTGTTTGATCGACGTTTGCAAATAGTGTTAAATAATACATAATAGTTCTGGGTTCATTTCATTTTAGATTTTGTAATTACTCCGAAAATGTTTCAAGAACTTGTTAAAGTTCTCTCAAAACTGGGATTTCAGGAAGCATTTAGAAACATTTTCTATATAATTCAAGTATAAACACAGATATTTTTTTTTGAAAGTTGACACTTCCTGTTAGTGGACCTAGGGTTTGTTTTTTATTCAAAAAGATTTTAGATGAAGAGTTTTTTTCTTCATTTCTAAAAACGTTTTGGCTTTCAACGGATTTCTAGAAATCTTTTAACTGCATGCAGACCTAAAAATAGAAGAAACAAGAAGTTCAAAAAAAGTGCCACACGGGCCCTAGTCCCAAGTATTTTGCGCAAATTAAAAACAAGAATAGAATTTTCAAATGAATTTAACAGAGTTTCGTTGCAAACGCGATAAACCCTAAAATATGGTTTATGCACACATTGAAATTATCATAACTCCTGTAAACTAAGAGATAAAACGCTGAAATCTTTTTACATGTATGACTGACTAACAGCAACATCCGTATAAAAGTTCAGCATCATACAATGTTCCATTATGGAGATCAATTTTTGAAGGAGGGGGGGGGGGCTTAAATAAAATGATTATGTTAATCTTTATTATTTAAGTATGAACATTACATATATCTTTATTTTATAAGGAATAATAATTTTAACAATTTCTGTATTGTTTTTTCTATAAATATACAGACTTGATTTATCTTTATTTTTCAAACATCAAGATTTTATTTTTATTTATATAATACAATAAAGATACGGTAATACCCTGAATAGATTGTATATTGTTGATAAAAAACAATAAACGGCTCGTAACTTACTATATAAATTAACTGCTAGCATTTATAATGAATAATTTGCAGCACTTTAAATCACTTTAACCAAAGACGATTTGAAGTACTTTAAAGCAATTGGAAGTAACTTAAAGACGCTTGAATTACTTGGACACTAGCATAAAGTCACTCAAAGTAACTTCAAGTAAAAAAATACGCTGTTATTCCCGTTATTTTATGTTTCTATTTAAAAAAGTATTGCGTTCAGTAATTTCGAAATTTTTGTATTAAATACTAACTCAGTGAACGGAGATTTTACTGTTGCCACTCCGATTCAGTTTCATAAAGTATGCTATTTATTTTCTGAAAGGGGAGATAACAGAAGATATGCGAGATGTTTGTATTTCTATAGAAGATTGAATTATTCCTAGTTTTTCTTATATTTATGAATTTTTGAAGAAAGCTACATATGAGGACATACTTGGGTTTCCATTGATCTGAGACCATCATCAGCAAATATGAAACCAATGGTACTTCGTAAATCGAGATATGATGAGTTTGTTTGTCGTTTGCGTCTATAATCAGTGAGGATGCCAGTACTCAGAGTCATAGTAATATCAGCACTCGTTCTCGAATCTGCAGTGGTATATTATTAGATATTTTTTAATAACTGAAAGAAATAAATATCTTACCCATAGGTAATTCCAGCAACCTCGGTGGCAAAAATGTTGGAATAAGTGACACAACAATAATTACTGGAATAGGAAGAAAAATAAAAAGCTCACGACGAGAAAATAAGGAAATCAAATGACTGATTTTCTCTGAGCTGGTAAACCTAATTCACTAATTAGATTAAAGAAATAAATTTCGTTACGACATAAAATTTTACCGATTTCTTCTGATGAACCTGGAACTTTTGAACATTTTTAGTTGTTGAAATAATACATTATAGTTTTCGTCGCTTTTTTTCCTTTTGGCTATGAATTTGATGAAATGTCATAAATCACTGGGCTTATATACTAATTTTTCTCTTCTTTCTTTTATTCGATGGTTAAAAACATATCAAAGTCCAAACGTGATACGATAAAATTTAGAAACACGCAAATATCAAGTCTGGGTGATTGCTTGAGTCATAACATATCACTGCTCATAGGAAAAATATTTTATTTTAGTAGCTTCTAGGACAATGCACCACTTCCTAGTTACCTGTTTCATATACGCATTTAATGATTCGATAGAGCGTATCGATTAAAAGTATATCAAATGATGAAAAATCAAGGTACATAGTCTAGAGAATAATCGTTTCTTTTGACAAATGTCATAATTTTCATTTAGAAACGTTGTTTCGAAACAGCCTTTATTTTTTCTCTTATCGATTTTAATGAATAAAAAGATAAAAGGAACTGTCTGTAACGCGTCCACCAATAATTTTCACGGCTAGTCAATCACATCTACCATCAAGAAACTTGGCTTGCCATATATATTTTTGTCACAGATTTAGCACTAGTTCATTTGCACTGTATCGAAACTATTTGTCCCCATGTAAATAATTTTTCAGCCTAAAATAAAGTTCGAATTTCAAAACCTTTTCTTCAAAGAATAGATGTGACTTCAGTGACAAATACTATCATAATATTTCTCTTTTACTTCTTTCAATGAGAGAACGATCAATGTGTATTAATATGATACAATTTAATGGCGTCAGTGTTAGATGACTTCATTTTTATCATGTTATATGACAATGTTTACTCATATGGCTGATGTAATAAAATATATAGATAGTCTTTATCTCTAAAATACAGCATATTATTTAAAGCTACTTTGATTTTCATCGAATTCAATTGGAAGTAACATCATCAGTGTTTTACCTCTTGCGATATTCGAATATTTTACATTCAAAATAAATTTTAGTTAGGAAATGGGTATTTACATACAGGCAACTTTTTTTTAAATAGAAAAACGTTTCCAGGAAAAACAAGTTAGATAGCGAGGTTTTATTGCTCACCGCTATGGAGAAACAAATGTTAAGATTATTTATTATTGCCAACACCGTATGTTGTTTACTGAGTAAAATGGCTTTCTTCACATCCCATGATTGCACATGCAGGAACGTACATGCGATATTTTTTTTCTTTTCTCGACACGCTTGATGTGTTTTGGTGTTGCTTTGATAGTCTTTTATGGCTCTCGTTTGTGTGAATGAAAGTTAATCCGTCGTTTATTATAACGTGATTGATTGCAAAAAAAATTGATCACTGCAATCAATAATATAATATACATTCTTTAGATATCGTTATTGACTTTGAGCTTGATGTGTTTTGTTCTAAGAGTTGAAAAAGAAAAACATTGACAATCTTAGTCAATCATACGAAATTGCTCATAATATGAGTTATCCTAGATACAAGATGCTCATCAGCCTAAACGAAACTGAATTGAATTTTATGCCAAAATTTATTTTATATTCATAGTAACTGTGACCAGACGCATTTGTATCTATTTTTAGAACAATCGCATCAAGTACAGAATAGTCAATCATATAAGAAGAAAAAATTCAGATGTGCCTTCAATAACATTTTTCTAGTTAAAAGCATCCATGAAGCTATTAGTAGACATTGATAAGACCTTTGATAATCGCCAAATTAGCTGCGTGAAAAACAGCTATTTGATATGTTGATATTTTTAAACGTTCACCTTTTTAAAGAAAGAAAATGTTACAGTAAACATCTCTATTGTGAACACTGTCGGAATTATCAAAAAGCGTTCACTTTAAAAGGGTGATCACTAGGAAGGGAGTATATGAAATGATTCTAATTTTATATATCTGAACTGTTCCAGAGATCGATTGCAGTTTATTGAGGATGAACTTCTTTTATCCTCATTTAATTTCAATAAAAAATATTATTTTATAAGATTTGCTCGAGATTCACTAGGTACATATTTGAAATAATCGAAGTTAAGTCACTGCTTTGCTGCAGTAGAACCTAGGAATACATCAACAAATTTCGACTGTGATTGAATAGTACATGTATGTAATTCTCGTTGCTGTTTTGTCGATAAAAGATGAAGATGGCTCCCCATTATGTGCGTCTTTACTTTAATCAACATCATCAATAGTAATTCCGTTAAGACAGAGGTTTTGAACCGATCAAGGGATATTACGGTGTACAAGACACTGGTCAAAAGATAAATTTTATACTTTTTTTGCGTTTAAAAGGACATAGTCTGAAACCACAAACCGATAAATTTCAGCTCATTTGAATCTTCAATAGTAAAGTTAGCATGCATCGACTTTAGGCGCTATCTAGCTACTGAAGAAAAACATTTCATCAATTGCTGCATAGATGTTTGCTAAGATTATATTTCAAAAACAACAAAACATTTTTCATGCAACATATCAAAAGATAGAGCTTGACAAGCCGATTAACACGAGCTATTTAGATTACTGCATATCATCTATTTACTGGGGTTTCACAGTTGAACAGTATCGAAGAATGACAAAACTCTCAGCAAATAATACCCAATAATTTGTTATGTATATGCTGATTTTTTTGAGAACCAAATAGGACCTAACTACAAGTTCTATAGGTTGTGCATCGTTTCATTCTCTAAAAACTGGTGAAAGCGTATTAAAAACGAAAGTGTACCTTCTGGGCGAAACTGCTTAAAAGTCTCGTTTTTATGGTAGTATTTGGGGATTTTCAATGAGAAAGCACAATTCCAAGTTAAAACGATTGTGACATTCGAAGTCTGCGTTAAAAGCTGCATCGAATCGAATCGATTTTAGAGATTGTTTTTCCAAAGTAGATTCACCTGTGGTTTCCCGCAGCTCTATTTTATTAGAATCTGGCACTATGATCCCCCACAGTTGATTTTGCGTAGGAAAAACATTTCTCTAAGAGTGATTCAATTCGATACCATTTTTATTGCTGGTACCGAATTTCACAATCATTTCGGCATGGAATCGTGTCTTCTGAGTGAAAACCAACAAAAAACGTTTTTTCTTTGAAAAATCATCAAAACTTGCCGTGAAAAAAAGGTTTGTGAGCTTTATATCCCCTTGAAGGTGCAATTTTGCTTTGAATATTTTCCCACCAGTTTTTAGATAATGAAACGCTGCACAACATACAGAACTTGCAGTTTAGCGCCATTTGGTTTCGACAACTGGTCGCCAATATACTGACAAAAAATTGACCATTTTAATATCATAAAATATGACATTTTCTTTTTTGTTCGTGCATGGGACCTTGATGAACAATCTATACACGATAATTGAAATAACTTCTTTTGGACATCTTTTTATGCTATATCTTTTAGTATATGATACGAAAGATTTCTCTTAGTAGTTTCAGGATAAACTCAAAAGATAATTATGCAATAATTTCAGGTTATTTCTGTGATAATGAATGTGCTGTGAATAATATTTTATGTACTCTAATCTCACTGTAGAACATCCAAATGAGCTGAAAATCCAGTGTTTGAAGTTTCAGAGTAGGCTCTTTTGAGCCTAAGTAATAGTCCAAAAATTTAATTTTTACCAATACCTCTGTTCCTTGCTCGGTTCAAGAGGTCTCTCTAAATTGCTAATGATTAATCAACAGAATCCTCCCATTGTTTAAAATGTTAACGCGTCATTGTCAAAACTGCAAAGTAGTCAAAAGATAACTGTTACGATACTTTTTTTACATTGTATCGAGTACAAAATCGATCAAGCTATCCGATGATGACCTGAAAGCCTTTGAATTATGTAATTCTTCAGCAATTTTTCTGAAATACTGTTGAAAAATAGGTTCACAGATTAAAATATTTTTAGCTCGTTGAGCGACAAAACCATTCGTAAACATTGCCATTAGCTTTTAGGTTTATATCATTTATAAATTTTCGTTTTAATTTATTATTTCGACTTTCTTCATTATCATTCATGTATTCATATTTTCGTTTCAATATGTACTAAACTGCATCAAAGGAAATCTGAAAACTATCATTAAGCTGGCAATGAGATATACCACATTACTGTTCTTTGATTAAGTTCATCTTTGCCACGAGATATTCCATGTAAAACGTTTTTTTGGACTTAAAGAACAATCCTTACGTGAAACATTTTTAAAGTGTAACGACTTAACGCTTAAATATGTGACCTTTTCGAGATTCAAAACGCGTTAAATTTGAAAAATTAACATATCGAAATGCGATAAATTTCTAAAAAATATTTGTTAAAATCCTTTGAAAAAGCTCAACGTCTTTTGATGCGATAATTCGCCAGGGCATGGTTATGGATCAAAACTGAAAGTTCCTCTTGGCTGGTATCAATCATCTATAGACGATCAATAATTGTAAGTGACTAATGTTTCTGAGGTTTCACCTCTTTCATAGCAAAATTTAGAAAATTAACTGCAGTTCAATAATGTGGACAGTTAAAAGGATAAAAATGAAAATTTTTCCAAGTCATTATATACGCAAAGCAACAGCAATCTTTATAGTCTTTTACACTTGAAACTGAAGCAGCTATCAGCTAATGCATTCCTTTATAACTTAGCTTGAATTAGCTTTGTCTATAACTTCTAGTGCTCCGAGTGAAATCGATATTAAACAGTATCAAAAAATTGTTTTTGTTTTGCGTTTATAGAAAAATCCTTGAAAAATTTTCCCTTTTCACGTTATTAAGTGTCTACAGCGTTAATCTTCGGTTAATTTTCTAAATTTTTCGATAAAAAAGGTGAAACCTCAGAAAAATTGGTCACTTACAATTATGGATCATCTATAGAGGATAGATAACAGTAGAGAAGAACTATCAGCATCAATCTATGTACGTGCGCTAACGAATACAATAGAGATAGAGAACTTATAACCCTATGTGAAATTTTCAGTGAAAACATTACCTTAAAAAATACGCTTTTTATTACCTAAACTTTCATAACAATGTTGAATCTCTGCTACTCACGTGACAGAGCTGTCTCTTAACAATTAAAGAGAAAAAAAATTGAAACTAGTTTATTTTACTGCAATATTGTTCTTTGCATTTCATGCAGCTGATCGCTGTGCTCTTAAAGCATCACATGAGCGAAGAACTTTTCTTTTGTTTCTTTCACACTACGATAGTTGCTCACAGATAACGCAGACACTACTAGGCAATAAAAACACGCTGGTGAAACATGTTATAATCACATCAAAAGCGAATGAATGTATAGAGTTTATGTAGGATAACTATATTTGACCTAATAATCAAATGAATAACCTGCAATCTTGAATATCAAATACTAAGCAATCAAACCTATCAGCTCAGCAGATTTTCCTTTCCCATAATAGATGTGACTTTATTCGCCACATTTATATTCTTTCGTGTTGTACATTCATAGTGTGCTAGACTTGGTCAAAATATATGTTCAATAGCATTGTCGATTATTTTGAAGAATAGAAACGACTTAAACGGTGACCGAAAAAGCCTCGTATTATATTTCAATATAGACAAGATCATAAACGTTAAATTCACGGGATTCCTGACCTCTTGTTGATAGAATGTGCTTTTCTGAGATCGTTTGGCAGAAATTATTGTAAAAGTTAGAAATATTTTGCAAATACTGTTAGTAACTGTTAGAAAGTGATAAATCCATGAAAATTCGTTAAAAATTAAACGGAAGCTCACGCGTTGACGTAATATAACGAAACTTTATGAATAATTTTTCATGAAACTTCGTTAATTCTTGACTTAAAGCACATCCCCACCGATATCTATAGAACAAGTTAACAATACATGTGTCGACATAATGACACGATGAGCATACGTGTTGCAACACATGTTGACACAGTAAACGTTTTGTACGTCTTTTGTCGACACATGTTTCGGTACGTGTCTTGGATAAATATGGATAAAGTATGGATGAATCCACGATATAACATGAAAAACGTGAAGAAAAAGGAAAAACAATCGTGCATGTATATCTCTCTTACTAAAATTGAATTCCCTCTGAATTAATGTGAGAGGAGAGGAAAAAACGTGCTCCATACATATATATACTCTTTTATTTCTTGCACATTCGTTTCTTTTTGATTCAAGCAATTTACTGAACTTAACAATCTACATGCCATAAATATTTCTTTTAGATAATAAAAAGAGCGCACGCCAATCGTCTACAAAATCATGAAACCGCTAGACTGCACATATTCTTATTTTAAATTATATTTTATTTCGCTTTTATCATCTTTTAGTATTAAGAAATTTTCTTTTCTATAGATATATATTAAGTTTTTGTTGTTATATTTCTTTTCAGAAATTTTTCTTTGCTAAGGATATATGTTTATTTATCTATTTTTCTTTTGTTTTAGGAATTTCCATTTTGAATCGATGTATTTTAAATTTATTTTTCTTGGTTTTTCTTCATTTTTTGTTCCGCGTTTTCTAAATTTGTGTTACTATTTTTCAAATCTATCTTCGCGAATAACGATAAATGATTTTTCTAAAACAAAATCTGATTTCGCAGCACGGTACAGGGATTGGAGACGATTAGTCATCATTAATACTCATTGGCTAAACACTGCTGCCATAAAATGAACCAATGAGATTGTTAGAAAAATGACACATATACGTCTGCGAAACTCCTATGTGGGCACCGTTTGAGAGAAATGCACCATTTAAGGGAAAACATGGACGCCATGACGAAGGCACGCATAGAGAAAAAGGATTGGCTACAAATTATTCAAATAGAGATCGCATTAGTGACTTGTGACTCATGAAGACGAATTCATGGTGTGTCTAATCAATAATTAGAACTAAATGGTGGCGGATCTACAATTATTTGAGTAGAATACATGATGGCTATATTTAAAATTAAAGAGACATGAGAGAAAGACGAGACACGTTTGAATAATAGGAAACGATTAATAAACTACATTTGTTTTGTACAAGTATCCTCAAGGAACTTTGCTTTATTCTGCAAAGCAAAAGATAGCACACTGTTCAAAACACTTAAGCAGCTTTGGTAATTTTCTTTCGCTCAAGTTACTTAACTTTAAAAACTCGCATACCTTGACTCTTTCTAGATTAGTCACAAATCACTAATGTGATCTCTATTTGAATAATTTGTAGCCAATCCTTTTTTCTATATGTGCCTCCATCATGGCGTCCATGTTTTCCCTTAAATGGTGCCCACACTGCCACCATACATGTGTCGACACACTATGACACTGTGTGGAAACGTGGCCGATCTTCATTGTGTCACAAAAATGTGTCGATAAATGTGGCGGTAGCGTGTCCTATAGACATGGGACACTGGCTCGTTATTTTTGAAAATCAATTCGTTGAATCCGTTTTCATTTTTAGAAGGAATAATTTACATAGACATGTCGTATTTAACAGTGAGGTAAATCCACCGGGTGTCACTAGTCTATCGGGTTACCACATTGAAACTCGATGAAACTTTCAGGATGTGTGGAAGACTTTTGCTGATCATTTTGACATAAAACGCATGAGGGTTCAATGCATTTTTCATATACTTTTGGAAAAAATATATTTTAAGCAACTTTGAATTTTTTCTTAATTGAGGAACGTGCATAATATTGAAAATGTGCCGTTACTCAATCAATGTTATATCGAATTTTAAAACCAATTACATATTCAGGTTCAACGTGAAAACCTGCATCTGATCCGTTAGGCATATTAAAATTTCTACATACTTTGGTTGTGGCCTTCATAAATCTCTTGTGCATGATGACTATGTTTTTATGTTAATTTATTTTAAAAATATCAACATAGGCGTTGGAATTAACCAAGAAAGTGGAACCAGCCAGTCAATAGAGAAATCTCTGTTCTATCGAATGGCCTATTTAGTTTTCTCCCCTCGTTTGATTTTGGAGGGAGCAAGTGTAAAACCTATTTTTGGTTGGAAAATTGTAGTCAATACTGCTGAGTATATGTGTTGAATCCAATCATTAACTTCAATGATGACCTTCGAATTTGTTGCAACTTCCGGAGTTCGTAGAGCTTGTTTCGCTGATCATTTTGGTACTAAATTAGTGAATATTCGACTCTATCTTCGTGAACGACACAATGAAATGAGATGCACATGACTTAGCTACTTGTGATTGTTAGATATGAAAGCATGGATTTGCTTGAAACAAAAGTTGCAATGCTATTTTGTTCACCTTCATCTATTAGTCTGATAATGTGTTCGTATTGATCATGAATGTCGCTTTCGGCTTCGTGCTAATACATAAACTCTAAAACACTCTCGTATCCCGGCCAATTTTTCGGGAATACAGATCCCACGTGAAATGGGGTTCTATCCCGTCTGTGACAGATCATTCCAGTGTGTTGTTTGCAGGAAAATACTCTGGAAGATTCCAGGAGTATTTTGCAGCTGTTTCTCTGAGCTTGGAACTTGCAAACTGCAGTGAATTCTGCGATTAGGGAACATGAATGAAATCGCTCTTATCGTCGAGGAACCTGCAGAACGAAGACACATTCCGATAGAATCCACCCAGAATAGCTGGGTACTCAGATAAGAAAGTGTTGGAGATGATCCTTATCCGTCAAGGCTGTTCAATATTATCATTGTAAACAAGTTCAAGAGCGTCTCTAAATAACAGTTTGAAGAATCCCCTTGAGAAATAAAATCACCATAATCCTAAAACCATTTCGAGAGCATAGAATCGGCAATCCCCAAGAATGATAAATACATAGCAGCTATAACTTAAAATATCTTTTTTTAAAACCTTCATTTAGAGGATTTTTTCAGACTTTCTCGATGATAGCATTAAGAAAAGCTGACGAGAGGCCCCAATCCATCCGAAGGCTGCCTACACTGTAAAAAATAAGGGTTTATGAAAGTGCAACGGGACACAAACCCTTTTTTCCGTTTTTGAAAAATCTGATAAACCCTTTTTGTGTACTCAAAAAGTGAGTACACTACTAAAATCGGTCAGTGTGTCCGTCCGTCCGTCCGTCCGTTTATTCGATAACTTTTCACAATTACATTCGATTGAGTTGAAATTTTGT